>JAVTVY010017150.1:0-62957 GCA_036873755.1 Hanleya hanleyi | reverse complement strand
TCCAAATTCAACAGAACTAACTCAGTTCTTTCAGCACGCCCGAATGTCTGCAAAAAGTAATTTTTTGACAGTTTTCATCCCATGAATTAAAAAACTCATTTTTTTAAAGTGTTCATCACATGAAGAAAAAACACTCATTATTTTAAAGTTTTCATCTTTAACGGGATGCATTTATAAATATTGCGGTGGCAGAGAGCGGCATTTTGTTTTCAACATAATTATTCAAATCAACGAGATATGATATAATTCTAGAGGAAAATTGGTGTGATTAATAAAAAGTGGTTTAGGCATTTTTTTCTTCTTTTTTTTTCTAAGACTTGAATTTGAAATTCGCCCGACACAATTTGAAATGAAAGTGTTAAATTTTCCTTGAATTGCATTTTATTGCAGGAAATGTATCCTACAAGAATGAAATTTGCAATTTCCGAAAATGTTGTACATGCAAGGAAACCAAACGGCTGTAAATTCAAGACGGACATAAGACAACCCGATCATGCACTCGTCATGCACACGTGAAACTTCTTTATTCAGACAATTTGTACGTTTAGTTTTGATGTATTTTCCATCCTTGGTATAGCTGGATATTTCACCTTTTATTTCGTGTTGAAACTAAACGGTACGGGATGTAGCCGAATGATGACGGCTGACTGCTGGCACACGTCTCTCTGCTGCGCAGTTCTGTCGGGCTTTGTAGCTGTCATCCCTCGTGGACGTTTGGAAACTTCCACCCCGTGACCCGTTCGTATTAATCGCAAACCCATACTTTCTAACATAAAGAAATGCATTGCATGGTTCCCGACGAATCGAGTTGGAAGCGTTCACTAAAACTAGGGAAGTAAGGCACAAAACTTTTAGCTGTGCCGTATTCGATACGCACATGGCCTTTTCACAACAACAGCGACGATAACGTGAGTGGAGATTTTCTTTTGCTTCGTAGACTGTATTTTCTGCCTCGTTCCTGAAACTCAATTTTGTTGCAGGAAATTCTTGCTGGGTGCAATCGAGAATAGTGGTCCTAAAACATACCCCGCATAAGAAGATCCAACACTCCCGCATTTGTTGTCATCTTGTCTTGTCAAATACGGATCGCTTTACGTCAGTTACGATCGTGACCTATCTTTCGCGAAAGGTATTTACGTTTCGCGAAAGCTTTGAAATAAATATGAAATCATCGTAAGTTATTATCAACCTTTCGCACATGCTTTCGCGAACGTTTCGCGAATGTTTTGCGAAAGATGAACCCAACGTTTCGCGAACAGTGACCAGTTTAATTCTTGGGCGTACTGTAACTAGGTGACCTTGAAACAGTCGAGCGCTCACATATCCCACACTGATGTAAAGAAAGTGATGAAGTAAACCTTTGTTCTTGAGTTAATAAACAGGTCTAAAGTTCATAAAGGACCCCTCTCCCCATTAAATTAGTAAATGTATGGTTTTTACCTGCGGCACGCAGGTCTACGAGAGGCTCGCGTTGTTGTTGTTCTTGTTGTTCTTCTTGTGACTTTTTGAAATACGCATGCGCTAAGAGAGTGTGATCTCTGCCACACTTTTCTTTTCAACCTCCGATCTCACATGACAACCCTGTCTTCAGGCACATTTGAATTCATTTGCAACTATATTTGGTGGAATGAACTATTGCTTCGTTGAATTCCATTCAGACATCAATTCTCTTACGTCAACACGCTAAAAAAAAAAGCTGTCGATCGACACATCAGTCATTGTTTTCAGATATTACCATTTTCACTGAACAGTAATTACACGTATATAATCTTTAAGATCCTTGAATTGACTATATACCAAGGAAGATGAGCCGCAACCGTGTCAGTGGTTCGGCTAATTTGCATACTGTGATAGGCGACTGCCTTAGTAAGTTGAAAAATAAGTTAACTACATCTATAACTCATTTTATCTACCCAATCTAGATAATTCACAAATTGGTGAAGAAGTAGATAAGCAACGCATTGTCATTATGATTAACATTGAATAATACTTGGTATCAAATTATAGATCATGCATCATAAAAACAAACGCAACAATTACGTTTCAGAAGTTAGGGACAAACTCACCAACTTTTGTCGAATAAAGATGTTTAACTTATAGAAATGACAATTTGGTATCATGTTTAACTTTATCCCCCCAAGCAATTCGCATATATGGAAATATGTTTTGAAAGGAAGAATGGGAATCTGTGGGAATCGAAACAATGACCCTCCAATCACTGGAGATGAACTTACTGTCTTAGCGAAACCGACTCATTGATAATACTCAAAACTGACTTTATGCGCAACTGGGTTTTTTATACAGAAATCACTATTTTGTATTTAATGAGTTAGACAACCCTATGAGCGAACAATACATCATAGTTGTAGAGTTTTTATTGTGCACTTTCGGTTACAAGTATGAACTTTGGCACATGGCTATTTTGAATGGTCCTCTTTCGGAACACAACCTCTCTATCCTCATTCTCGCAAGCCAGGGACTCGCTTCGCTGGTATTGATGTTCTCGTCCTCTTCGGCACTCAGAATCCCTTTAGATTCACTCCCGTGGATTCAATACTTATGTGTATCAGCAGATAATGGGCAGAAACATATTGCATTTCACATCATTCTCTCAAGTCAGAGCCCATTTCCGCTAGAATTTACTGGTTCTACACTTCACAATTTACGTTACCTTGTCAATCAGTTTTACGAATGGAATTACGTCATATATTAGCAGATGCTGACTATAAAAGCGATCTGTTTGACCTCGTTGTCAAAAGCTTGGGCCTTATTTCCCGGATGAGTTTTTGAGTTTGATACTTAGATGCCTTTCATATTGACTTTAACTTGGCAGCCGTTTTCGTGAATGCAATAATTGATGTACCAAAAGATAATAACGAGAATTCGACATAATTCTCTTGCACACAAATCTTGTTTAGTGAACTAGCCCTGACATTTCGAACATAAATCACCTTCGGAATGACTTAGTGACAAACATATTCGCGAATTGAGTATAGGGAGATATCCATAGATACTGACTAGAAATGTTTCTTATTTGTAGAATTTTATTTTTAAAAAAAGAAATTAATAAAATAAGCAACCTTCGAAAAGGCTTGGTCGAACATGAGATGATATTTCCTAAGAATTAAATAGTTAATCATTTATATAGAAGGAGCAAACCATTGACTTGCTGCATGGAAAAGAATGTCAAGGTATTCAGTTTGCAGATACGTAAATGCGTAAATGCAGAAACTTAATTATTCTAATCAAATATCAATACTGTCACAGGCCTCAATTTGAATAGTGAAAAGTGTAACTATGCCCCTTGGACAGTTGGATAAAGCCTTCAACCCCCTTCCTTCCATAGTTTCACAGATCAAAGAGATGGACCTGATACTAAATTCATTGAAAATTAACTTAAGGAAATATAAATTTTCCAGTTTGCTCGGCAAAGTAAGCGAGAAGGGTGACTGAAGCGCGTCGATTTTCGCGCTATGATTAAATCCTTGAAATTTATTTGGATTTTCAAATATTTGAAAGCTTTTTTTATTTGCAAAAAGCAACAGCTGAACCGAATGTTTTGAAACTTGGCATACATGATACTTGTACCAAGACATTGCCAAAGCGATCATTGTGACTTCGTCTGTCAATTCAAAATAGACGGCACGGACTAGTCAAAACCGTTGGATTTTGAACGGGGAAAGTGAATATATATATATTGTATCAGACCTATTACGCAATTCCTACAATTGTGGGTTAGAAGTTGAAAATTACTTCCCTTGGCATGAAAACACTGGCAGATGGCGCTTGTTCTACATTTACCACTATCTCCGCTGATATGCCTTTCACTGTATTATTGCCACTGCCGCAGGTTTTGACTACAATGTAGTCATTTCTCACTTGTTCTACTTTGAGTTGCATGAACTCCCTGCGATAGTGTCATCCAACTTTTGTCGTCGAGAGATATTTGAAATATCGACTTTTTAGCCACCATACTTTCACGTAAAGATCGACTTTTCAGCCACCATACTTGTGCCAGTAATTGTGCATGTATTATGATGTTTTCTAATTCCCAGTGCTGCTTGTTTTGACAAAGCTATTGCCGATATTCCATTTCTTAACCTTTTTAGGTCAGGTAATGTAAAACATCTATGTACACAGTTATTTGTGAGAAACAGTTATATAATTTCAGTCTACATGGTTTCAATTGCATGGTTGTATAACTGCACTGGATCTGTACTTTATAAATCCCTGGTATGATGAGGATGTTTTAGTTTTGAGACAGCTCATCGAGTTGTCATAATTGTACTGAGAATTTGACGGGTCAGCGTGCACCTTCATTCATACAGGACAACATAAAAGTGAATGTTTGGAGATTTCAAATCAGACTTTATCCCATCATAGTCTCCTACCTGCCACCGGTAAAGTTCACAAATTACGTGAAATATTGTAGCAGGTTCGAGATGCATGTATAGTAAAAACTATATCTTCAGAAATTCGAACTGTTGTGTTGTTCTCCATATTAATTCCAGAGAAAACCACTGACCGAAACGGAGTCTTCTGTCGGCACGCGCAAAATTAAAACATGTAAATTTATCTCGATTTAAACCATCATTAAAATGAGCGAGCTTTTGTCATTAGCATGATTAATGGACTACCATACCGAACCATTGCAGTCTGAAAGATTTATTCCAGGTGTAGTCTGGTTGGCCCGTTAGTTTTGACACTTGTTCAACAAGAGCCTCATGGGCTTACATATACGCCCTAGTAGTAGTAAAAGCTGATTAAAGGTAGTATTGACCTCTCTGGGCTGGAGGTCAAGGCCGTTATAGTTCCGGCAAAGATCATTGGGTGCACTTCCAGTCACCTGGCAGAGTGGGCCCTGTGAGGTGTCATGTTCGCGCGGGAGATTCCGGCTGGACTGGTGGGTAGTGAAAATGCTGTCAATCTGCGCATGGAAAGAGACTATTGGAAAAAGCGCATTCGAATGAACGTTTTGGAGAGGAGATGTACCATCCGTGGTCCGAATGCGTCGTATGGTGTGTCAGGTTGAAGCACTCGTGGCGGAGAGTCCGAGGGGACAGGTGTGTAGTGGAAATGCCGTCAATCTGCGCATGCGCAGTGGAAAACCGCAAAAATTGTAAGGTTGTTTATGAGCCTTGATTCCAATTGGTAGCTAGCAATCCAGAGAAAGGTCTACGATTTGGGGCTTCTGAGAATGTAACATATATCACATGTTATATTGAATAATAAATTAAAATGCGCTTAACTCTTGGTAACTAGTTGACCTTGAAACAAGAGCTGAGAGCTCACATATCCCACACTGAAATCGACATCACAAGAAAATAGTAGTTTTCCTGCAAATGGATTCCTTACGGGCGAGAGAATTTTTCATGAAGGAAGAACAAAGTGAACCTTTGTTCTTGAGTTAATAAACAGGTATGAACTTCCTACAGGACCCTTCTCCCAGGCATTAAATTAGTAAATGTACCGTAAGTTTTTTATTTCACAACAGTTTAACTAAATGTAGATATTTCAAACATGGGTGACAACTCCACATAACAAATGCTATAAACATGTAGGGGAAAGAACTGAATATTCCAGCCTAACACATATTGTCAGCTACATGTAAACCTGATTCAGTTTTGGGGGACTGTGACCTTGACCTTTGACAAATTGATCTCAAAATGTATGACTCCTCTTTGCCATGCGAGTTAGGTATACTCAAAGTTTGTTACCAATCCATACCTTGAAACTAGAGATATCGCATGGACAACAAATGTTAATGGATGAGTGGACAGAACGCAACATCGCATTACACGATCAATGTTTCAATGGACACAAAAAATCTTGATTTTTATGAATTTCATGATTTTCCCCCTAATGTATCTACTGACACACAAAAAAAGTAATTTTTAAAGATTTCTTGATTCTGGGCTCACAGTGACCTTGACTATTGATCTTGACTTAAATTTTGGTACATGACAAACCTTCTCCCCTTAATTCCGCAATGGACACAAACAAAAATCATGATTTTTAACAATTTCACAATTTTTGGGTCACAGTGACCTTGACCTACATTTTGGTATGTGACACCCTAAAGTACCTACTGACACAAAAAATGTTATTTTTAATTATTTCCTGATTTTGGGGTCACAGTGACCTTTGACCTTGACCTAATTTTTGGTATGCGGCACTTCATTTCTTCCTATTGAATCCACTCGCAAAACAAGAGCCCAAGGGGCTTCAATATACGCCCGTATATCTGGATTTACATTTGTCCAAATTTCAAGTTTGTTTAATAGCCTTGATTTCAATTGGTAGCTAGCAATCCTGAGAAAGGTCTACAATTTTGTGCTTCTGAGAATGTAACATATATCACATCTTATATTGAATGATAAACTAAAATGAGCTTACACTAGGTAACTAGTTGACGGAGCAAGAGCCAAAAGCACACATATCCCACACTGAAATCGACAATAGTCAAACACAAGAAAATAGTATTTTCCTGCATATGGATTTCTTTCAGATGAGAGAATTTTTCATAAAGGAAGAACAAACTGATGAAGTACACCTTTGTTCTTGAGTTAATAAACAGGTATGAAGTTCATAAAGGACCCCTCTCCCCGTTAAATTAGTAAATGTATGGTTTTTATTTCACAACAGTTTAACTCAATGTAGCCGTTTCAAACATGGGAGACAACTCCACAGGACAAATGCCATATACATGTAGGGGAGAGAACTCTGAATATTCCAACCTAACACATATAGTCAGCTAAACTTAATTCAGTATTGGGGGACTGTGACCTTGACCTTTGGCAAATTGATGTATGGCTCCTCTTTGCCATGCGAGTAAGGTATACTCAAAGTTTGGTACCAATCCATACCTTGAAACTACATGTAGAGATATCGCATGGACAACAAATGCTAATGGATGAATGAACAGAAAGCAACATCGCATTACATTACCTCGTCTTCGACAGGCATAGGAAAATGTGAATTTTAATGATTTCCTGAATTTGGGGGTCACAGTGACCTTGACCTACATTTTGGTACGTGACACATCATGTTCCCCTAATGTATCCGTTGACACAAAAAAAGTAAATTTCAAAGATTTCCTAAATTTTGGTACATGATAAACCGTCACCTCGTAATTTCTCAATGGACACAAAAATTCATGATTTTTAACAATTTCACGATTTTGGGGTGACAGTGACCTTGACCTACATTTTGGTATGTGACACATCGTGTCCCCCTAATGTATCTACTGACACAAAAAATGTTATTTATAATAATTTCCTGATTTTGGGGTCACAGTGACCTTTGACCTTGACCTGATGTTTGGTATGCGACACTTCATTTCTCCCTACTGAATCCACTCACGAACAAATATTAATTTTTAATGATTTCCTGATTTTTAGGTCACACTGAACTTTGACCTTGATTCTGGGGTCACAGTGATCTTGACTATTGACCTGGATATAAATTTCGGTACATGACGAAAACGGCTCCCCGTAAATTCTCAATGGACTAAAAAAATCATGATTTTTAACAATTTCACGATTTTGAGGTCACAGTGACCTTGACCTACATTTTGGTAGGTAACACATCGTATCCCCCTAATGTATCTACTGACACAAAAAAATGTTATTTTTAATAATTTCCTGATTTTTCGGTCAGTGACCTTTGACCGTGGCTTATTTTTTGTTATGTGACACTTCATTTCCCCCTATTGAATCCACTCACAAAAAATAGAAATTTTTAAGGATTTCCTGATTTTTTTCTGTCACACTGACCTTCGACCTCTGACCTACATTTGGTATGCAAGACATCGTTCCCCCCTAGGACATTTACTCATCCAAAATTAAAACTGTAGATATAAAACTGTCAATGATCAAGGAGTTCCTGATTTTAGGCAACAGTGACCTTTGACCTCTGACCATGACCTTAATTTTGGTATGCGACACATCGTCTCCACCTAGTGTATCCACTCACGAAAAATTGCAACTGTGGATAGAAAACGTTCACAGATATAGACCGGACACAAACACTTCAGTGATTTCCTGTTTTTTAGGCCAGTGACCTTTGATCTCTGACCTCGACCTTCATTTTGGTATGTGAAACATCGTCTCCCCGTAGGGTATCCACTCACGAAAAATTAGAACTGTAGATAGAAAACTGTCCCAGATATAGACCGGACATGAGGGACGGACAGATGGACCGAAACCGCCATAACATAATACGTCCGCCTTTTGGCGGGCATATAAAAATTATCAATTTTTAATGGTTTTCTGATTTTTCGGTCACACTGACCTTTGACCTTGATTCTGGGGTCACAGTGACCTGGATATAAATTTTGGTACATGACGAAACGGCTCCCCGTAATTTCTCAATGGACTAAAAATTCATGATTTTTAACAATTTTGGGGTCACAGTGACCTTGACCTACATTTTTGTAGATGACACATCGTGCCCCCCTAATGTACCTACTGACACAAAAAAAATGTTATTTTTAATTATTTCCCGACTTTGGGGTCACAGTGACCTTTGACCTACTTTTTTTGTATGTGAGACTTCATTTCCCTCTACTGAATCCACTCACAAAAAATTTGAAATTTTTAATGATTTCCTCATTTTTCGGTCACACTGACCTTTGACCTCTGACCTCGACCTACATTCGGTATGCATCACCTCCTTTCCTCCCTAGGGCATCCACTCACCAAAAATTAGAACTGTAGATGGAAATCTGTCAACGATCAACGATTTCCTGATTTTAGGCAACAGTGAACTTTGACCTCTGAACTCGACCTCAATTTTGGTACGCAACACATCTCCACCTAGCATAACCACTCACAAAAAATTGCGACTGTGGATAGATAACATTCACAGATATAGACCGGACACGAACACTTCAGTTATTTCCTGTTTTTCAGGCCAATGACCTTTGACCTCTACCTTCATTTTGGTACGCGACACATCGTCTCCCCATAAGGTATCCACTCACCAAAAATTGGAACTGTGGATAGAAAACTGTCCCAGATATAGACCGGACAGGAGGGATGGACAGACAGACAGACAGACGGATGGAAACCGCCATCACATAATACGTCCGCCTTTTGCCGGGCATATAAAAATAGGTAAAATTTAATAACTAGAGCCTTAGGCACTGAACGGGGCAATTTAAATGTCAAAATAGGCTGTTGGAATAATTCCACAAACTCTTTGATGTTCCATCCCATGGCGAAGAGTCACACAATTTTTCCAGTCTCACACAAGTCTCTCAACAAAGATCTCTAGTGATTTAGTGTAATTGTACATGGGACACATGTGTATATTGAAAAAAAATGGGACAAATGAGACAAATTCCTAATTTATTATGAAACCGACTTAATGATATGATATATAATGTCTTTATAGGGGATTGAAGAAAGCATATATTCTTCAGCAGTAAATGACAAAAAATCAATATTGGGATACAATGTAAAAACCTTATCATTAGATGGGATGAGTCCTCTCATGGTATCATATATACATGTACCTCCTGCTGTCAGTATACCCCCAGTTTAGGTTACAAGTGATAAAGTAAACACTGAATTACTGGCTCATGTTGCTAACAAATGCTGCAGCAAGTACACATAGGTCAATTATATTTGAACATGCAGGATGCCTGCAATTGACCCTATCCAGCCAAGTCAACCAAGATATTGACCTAAGTCATGCATACATGTGTCTGCAGCCACCTGATATAGAGGGTCTGGTGGAGGGGATGTGTATATAAATTCCCAAGTAAAATACTGTGAATACAATCTCTGCATGACTGCGAGCCTAGAAAATTAGAATTCCTTGCCAACATGGCAAACATATGATAAGTATCCCTTAAATTAGTTTCTTCTGCATATATTAAGTATACTGGATTAAGTTTTTATCTGACAGAGATTTAGGACATTCTCTCAGGAAAAAGTCTCTACGGCAACCCCAGAATGGTATCCATATTGTATTCATGCTCTAAAATAGAAAAACTCTGTGAAAATTACATCTGAACATACAGAAGAATATCAAAAAATATTTAACTTCATTTATAAACCTGGTGGTACAAAATCTAGTCAAAATAGTTGACCAAACTGTCTGCAGTAGCTGAATAACTTGAGGACTCCTTTCTTCTGCTCTTCTTCTCAAAGCCTAAAGCAGTTCAATAAACAACCAGTCGCCCTGGAAACGGCACTACTTGTGGTCAAGTTTTCTCTCAGTATTATAACAGGACCATTAGACCCGTAGGGTCTACATCGCCCCGTGAAAATGTGACCAAACCGATAGCTATTGCCTAATTACATTGGAGATATATTTGAAATTTAATCATAATTCACATCCATAAACCTCCCTGAACTGGAGTTATGACAGTAACAACACAATGTTAACTTTTTGCAATATTTTCTGGCCTAGGTGACCTTGCCTTGACCTTTTGACCTCAAAATAAATAGCATTATTCTCTGACCCATGTGCAAGGTGCATAAAGTTTTGAACCGATACAGACCTTGGAACAGGATATTTTTAATTTTTAACAGATTCTCTTTTTTGTCCCTAAACACCCAATTTTTCGTACCAATTCATAAACTGGAACACTAGAATTTGACCTTAATAAAATATGCCAAGGTCAGTTGCATATGTTGTATGAATATGATATGCCCGACGATAATCCTTCAACACATTGTGTTGACAAGCAAGACGGACACACACACAATATCCTTTGACCACAATTGGCTGAGCGGTTAAATCATAAGCCTTCTTCTTCACCATCAAAATCCACATCTTGAACTGTACTTTTTGCATAAACATAACAATTTACCAATTTTCGGCCACAGTGACCTTGACCTTGGATATCAAAATGAATAGGGTTCTTTTTTGCACTATGGGTAACATATACTCCAAGTTTTGTAACAATTCATGAACTGGAGCTGGAGAAAAGTCAAGAAATGGACAGACAGAAAGTGTGATTGCAATATACAGCCTTGTCTGTCAACAGGCATATAAAACATGGTGAATAATTGTTCAGCATGGTAGGTACCCACTGTGCTCCCATCACAAATATCAGAGTTTTCAAATGACAATATAACACCAAATTTAACATCAATATACTTTGGGTTTTTATTGTTTCATGGCTTCAACAATGACAAATGTCTGTACAAGTCTCGAAAATTAGTCCACAAAGTAGTACCACTTTCATTAGAGTTTGACAGTTCACATGTATCAATCCTTCGACAAGGATTTGCACTTCTTTCATATTCTTCCCCCCCCCCCCCAACAAGGTTCAGACTCACTCAGTATGGAAACCACGTGGACTAAATTTCAGTTGTGCGATGAACAACCAATGACAAAGCTTATAATACATTTTATGAATCACCAGCTGTGTAGAGCAACCAATCAGGCGACGGCATTATCACATGAAATGGATCCTGATGGTTGAACGTATTATGGCGTTGTAGTATATATATATATTTAAGCTTATATAACAAGTATAACAAGGACACTCCACCATAAAACAGCAGAGTGACAACAATTCTCCATGCGATTGATTTACAAAGATGCAAAATATGTATAAATGAATGAAGCCATCAGCTCCTGAAAGTTTGGCATATTCCATTTGTGACCGAGCCTTAACACGGATTTCCATATACAGCGACCATGCTTGGGACCATGATAGTACAGTGTTTGACCGGGTTCTGGTTTATCAAGGTTCAAAATACTTTAAATTGAAGTACTGGGACCATGGATAATGCCGGTATTTAGAAGTTCGTCGGTTACCCAGGTGTCGGTGGTCACAGGTTTCACTAATTACTACAGATTCTCAATGATTTAATAATCAATGTTTAATACTGCTATCATTACACTTTTTTACATATTTTTTTTCATAACATTTTTTCTGATGGACTAAAGTATGTGATAGTTCCATCGCTATTCATTTTGTCACCATTAGATTATTCGGATTGCCAACTCTTGTAATATCAAACACTATGCGGCCATGCCGAATTGAAGAAAATCCCTAGCTGCTCCTATAATGAGACCAATTTGGTGAACTCAAAATACGATTACTTGACTTAATATCTGAATCAAGCCCATGAACTCAAAATGAATTGAAAAAGAGCCTGTTTTTTTGACAGGAGCGGTGCGAAAACAAATCTTGCCCAAAAAATTTTTGTGAAATTTTTTGTGAAAAACATTCCCATGAGAGCCACACTTAAACATACTTCAGTATAGCGATACTCCAAGTTGATTATCATCTACAGGAGCCTCATATTTCAGATAAGACAGAACTGAAATGCTGCCAGCAGGTCACCACTGTGGCATACCTTGATGCCACTGTGACATACCTTGCTTTCACTGTGGCATACCTTGTCATCACTGTGGCATACCTTGTCGTCACTGTGCCATACCTTGCTTTCACTTTGGCATACCTTGTCACCACTGTGACATACCTTGCTTCCACTGTGGCAAACCTGATCATCAATGTGGCATACCCCATTGCCACTGTAGCATACCATGTCACAATTGTGACATACCTTGTCACTACTGCGACATAATTTGCTGTCACTGTGACATCTGATGTTGCCGCTACAATTTTCTGTTGCCACAAACATTGAGTGCTTTCTAGCTAGTAAATGACAGTAAATTTCATGAATGATTCTTCATTATGACAGGTACAGGTACCACCGTGCATGGAGACCTGGAATGCAGAATGTACAACACAGGATGGCTACAGTGATCTATATACAGGGTTGGGACAGGACAACACAGAGCATGCAGCACATGTACCTCAGACAGTTCCCAGCACTGTCCTTGTCAGCTGGCAATACATTCTCTTCCCCCTTTTATGTATTCTCAATAATTACATGGCAACATCCAGACAAACAACTGGAAGACACCATTTATGAATATGGGTAGGAAATTGTCCGTAAAATGAAACCCGTGTATTTTCTTTCTTATTTTACGTCAAAAGAATGCCAGTATAATATAGAGTATGGAGTGAAACAGGTATTTCACTGCCAGTATAATATAGAGTATGGAGTCAAACAGGTATTTCACTGCCAGTATAATATAGAGTATGGAGTGAAACAGGTATTTCACTTGTGACAATTCAGGTAGTTACCGGTATTTTGTGTACCTAGTCAAATTATGAATGAATGTATTACGCCAACAAAGATTAATGAACTTATGAGGTGTTATCACAAATTTGTAGCACAAATCACTATGAAGGAAAGAAAACATGAAGGCCAGTGTTCAAACTCGATAGAAAGAGGAAGGGACACAAAGAACATACTGTCAGATTAATAAATATAGCGTTGGTCTTCTGACAGACTTAGAGACTAGTGTCAGCTTACAGAGACCAAGGAAAATATAAGTACATAATTGTACAAAATCCTTCGATGGGACTTTCATCTTCTGGCACAGTTTCAGAACAGCTAATTGGGTCATGTATTCACATGCAAGTTCAGCTTTGCTTAACGAGACAAGGTAATGACATGTAAACTATGGAATATAAAGCTGGTAAACAGACGATGTATGAGCAGTAATAAAACAAGTTGAGACAAAACAAAGTTTCAACAGTTCTCTTTCTAATCTTAACAAATCTATCCAAGCTTACTTTTAGAGCAAAAAAAAAAAAAACTAAAAACCAGCCAATTTACAGTCTCTGCAGAGAATAACATTTCCTGCCATTTCAAATTTAAAATTTTGTACAGGAGATCACCATGTGGCAGTTAGGAACAATTTGATATATGTATTATGACTTTAGTACTGAAATGGACATTCTCCCCAGCAGTTTCACATGCACAAATGTCATCTTAAATAGCAGAATGATCATCTGTTCCATATCATGCTGTTTAATGGTGATAATTATGACAAATGAAGGTCAGCACAGCAGCAAACCCATGTGACTGTAAATATGCAACAATTGAAACAGAAATGAACCATGAACCAATGTGCTGAGAACCCCTCGGCATTGGAGATATTCAATCAGGGCACTGAAAATGAAAGAGAGTAGAATATTCTGATTGTCATATTGTCACCTGGGATGTCATTGTGCACACCGCAGGTCATGGTAAGAATAGGTCTCAGCTCCTCAGACATCTTGTCGAAAGAGGCGACTAACCGAGGAAACTGTGGGGTTCCCCGGGTGTAAAAAGGAATAAGACCCACCCCCGTGGGGTTCCCGAGTGTTTAAAGGAATAGGACCCAATGTCGTGATATGACTGAAATATAGTTGAAAGCGACGCTAAATAATATTCACTCTGTCTCTCTCACTCACTCAGTCAGTGATAATGTGGTTTTTTCATGGTCCAAGACTTTATGACCCAGTGATATATTCTCCCAATTTCAGCCTTATATTGAGGTTCAAGTGTACTTTGACCCAGGACATGTGAAAATTTAGCATGCATGGGCAATGGTCTCCATAACTTAAACATGTATCCCTTGACTGGGTACGGTGTTGCTGATACAAGTACTATGTTGCAAATTAGGTAGCCTATGTGTTTATTGCCTTGTGAGGTCAGGGGCTGAAAGGTTCGAAAATGTACCTTTTCTTGGTGACCGGTAGAAAAAATGGTGGACCGGTCTCCTCAGAACAAACTTGCGGTGACGAATTGAACTACTGATCTTCGATTCGTGATTATAAAACAATACTTATTGCAAAAATGAAAAGAGCATCAAAATATTCCGCACACATAAATAAGCTTTAGGTAGCATTTGAAGCAACAATATTGCCAGAATAGGGCATTGACGATGTTTCCATCTCCAAATACAATTGGTAGGGGTGGAACTTCAAAGAATTTGGGGTGATTTGGTAAATTTCAATTGAAGGATTTTTTTGCTACCTAGCTGTCAGTGGTGCACAGGTTGTCCCCAAACTTAACACTATGGTGAGGGATTCTAGTGTACTTTCACCCGAGGACTGTGTGAAAAGGTGTGTTTTAACTTTATAATAAGTGTGAGTGATAAACAGATTAACATACTTTGACCCAGTGACCCTGAAAAAAAAAAGGTCAATCTCGCCCATTTTTCGTAGGCTTCTGCGTCATGACCGCATGCACTTGGGATCTGAATTCAGTAAGCAAAGTCTCTCAAAAGATGGGGTGGTAACGAAGGAACAGACAGCCGGATGGACACACATGATGACAATATCCCAAGGCTCATTCTGGCCAAGGGTTATAAAAGGAAACTAAGATTCATCGTAAGAAATTATGGCAAACAGACTGCTGACACTATCGGTTCACTCGTGCTTATCGTCATCTATCCTGCTTAACGTATGTGCTGTTTCTCTCTAGAAATCAATAGTGGTGCAAGTCCAATCCTGGAGTCTTAACACGGCTGTGGAATCTCGATCATGCCAAGCTGTTGCAGACAGCATTAATTCATTATCCATGTTCATGTATATATACAATATATATGTATTTTTCAACATACATATATCCATTTCTATGTACATATTGAGGGTCAAATTGCACTTAGTTACTCTGGCACTTGGTTTATCTAAACCAGTACAGTTGCTACATGTACAATGTTTTTGTTTATCCTATAATGCCACCTAGCCTGCGAGCCAAAGTTCAGCAGACTTTCAGCATGGCAAGTTCTTCTGTAATGGAGACGTCGACCACTTTCGCTCATCAATATCACAAGGTCATATGGATGTTCATGCAGCATCACTGTCACATCAAAATTATCTGGATCAATAAACACGTTTAATTTAACCACCCTATTCTGGTCCCTCTTGACACCTCGGGTGTGCAACTAATCCCAGTCAAGCTTTTGGCCGGTAGGCAGTCAGTCACCTTGAACTGGATTCTTCACACCAAAACGTCTGGACAATTTATGCCATATTCATAATGAACTAAGGAGTGGCTCTGGTCATTTGTGGCAATGTTCCAGGCATTCCTGTACAGCAGTAAACTTGGTCGAAGTCTCTTACGTTACCTGGCATCTCCAACATCACATGGAACTATTCCCCTCCGAGTCCCCGTAAACTAGGACTACGTTAACACAATCAGGGATGTGATCTGATCAGATTCAGACCACCTGATATTCCGTGCATTTTCTGAAGTGAATTCCATGCAGCACTATCAGCACATTGTTTTAACTGCGCACGCATACACATTCGCTCAGTGCTGCATTCGTGTGTATATGGCATCGTCTAGCACGTGCGTGTTCACAGGGTGGTTCAAAGTCACATCCAACTTTTCATTATGTTCGGCTAATGACGTCTGTCGATAGTGAAGCACCAAGTCCAGCAGGGAGTGATGGATGAAGTAAGGGTCAGCAAACCCATAACCCGTGTCCATTTGGTAAATCTTACAATGACCCACTGTACCTTTTACACTGAAAAAATAACAATGCGAAAACAACCTTGAGTGAGGAGTATATTAAGTGTTCAAAATCACAGATGACCACAAACATGGATGAGATATACACCACCCCCATCCTCATTCAGAGATTCAATGAAAAGTAAGGCTTTGCAATGATTTTGTTTTCCAGCAAGGATCACTATTAGTTCATTCATGGACATCAAATTCTTGCATAAATGCTTGACTGATACATTTAGGCTGAAAAATGGTCGATGATATCCAATATCGTTGATTAAGAGTATGATTTGAGAACTGAAAAGCAATCCCAACCATCTTCTCACTGATATCGAGACACTCTCCAAGTTTGAAGTCAATTGGTTCAATAATTCGAGTTATTGGCCAGACAAGAAATGTGTAAAGATCCAACTCACACTATAGAGAGGACATGGTTCAGTTTGCCACCCTCCTCTTTTGGACGGATAAGGAAGGTTCCGTCCTTGTTCCCCATTAACCAGCTCTCAGCAGTGGGCCGGTCACAGTCAATGAACCACGTCTGTTGGTCCTCGTGTGGGCACCAGTAGCCACCAGGTTCTGCCACGGTTGGGCTAAATAAAATACAATACCCGGGAATGTTTTAAACCAATAAAGCTATACCACTAAGTAGTTAATTATATGCAATCTGGAGCTTGCTGGTGTCAATTTGAACCATGCATTCGCAGGTCCATTTAATTATTCAGTGGAAAAAGAACAAAAGCAAAGCTCAGTCACATTTCACATTATTACAAGATTATTTTGAAGATACATGAAATATTGTAACAGAATCATTCCAGTGCTGCTTTGCTTTTAAGGAAGTTTACAAATATGAGCAAGGCAACATCTTAAATTAGGCTAAGGGAGATAATGATGACAAGAGCTTGTAACTCTGTTCAACTCCATAAAATAGAAGGTACAAGTTTCACAGGATAACAATTTTGTTAGTTTGAGAATCACAATACCATTACTGTCTCTGTGGATCACAACAACCCTGGAACTGATTCATTCCCAATCCCTCAAGCATGGGATAAAGAGAATGTAACTGTTTTTCAGAGTTAAGTTTTGCCCCTCTCTCATGCAGTACATACCTGTCATCTGGATTCTTGCCCTCTAATATTTGATCTAGGTGATCTTGTGGAAAACCTCCATCTAGAAGAATTCTGCAAACATAGAATCACATGGTTAATATCGAAGGAAATACCCAACATCAAGCCAAGTTTGTTATACAATTGACAAGTGATCTCACATGAGAATAAGTTGATCGTTGTCAAGTGATCATTCATGTGATAAATTGATTTATATTGACAAATGATCATACATGTGATAATTTGATCATTTACAAGTGATCATTCATGTGATAAGTTGATTTATATTGACAATGATCATGTGTTAAGTTGATCATTGACAAAAGATCATTTTTGTGATAAGTTGATTACTGATAACTGATCATACATGTGAGAAGTATATTATTGATTGCTCATTCTTGTGGTAACAAGTATACAACAGGGTTTGTTGCATTTTGAGGCAACTAAATTTCTGCATTAGGACAGTTACTAAATATTCTGTCCTTTCATATCCAGTAGTTTAGATATATCCTTTTGTTTAGAAATAGAAAATTTATCCAATAAACTACATGGTTACTCACTTTTTATATTTTTCTCTTTCTTTGTATAACCGTTTGATGTCCGGTTTCGTATGGTTCATTTCACTGATCAGTTTCCTATTTCGAGTTGACTGTCGTTGGATTTCCACTTCCAGGGCGTCCTTGCTTTCACATATGTTTAACAAACGAGACTTGAGAAGTTCGAAGTTTTCATGTAATCTGTGAAAAGAAAATGATAAATATTCAGCAATGTGTCCTCGATGTAACAGCGAACAGCGGTTTGATTTATATCTGTCCATATATGCATAGTTAGCTTTCACAATGGAGAGATCATTTCAGTAAGTTTCAATCCTAGCAGAGTTGACATCCAGTGGAGAAGTGATGGTATTGTATTGAGTAGATGTTCCTCAGATGGTCAAGTTATCACCCAACCATTGTGCTGAATATAATGAGGGATTAGAGCCTATTCGCTGCTTTGAACTATTTTGCAGTCATATCACGCCAGTATCTACATTATATCACACCAGTATCTATTGGGACAGAGCTGTCCCAATACCTCACTGAAAGCACCGTGCCATATAGGCAGACATGATACTCAACCCAGACACCCCAACACCAGGCCAACCTGTTCTTCTTCTATCCTATTAATAATGAGAACACTGAATATTAACCTCTGAATTTCATTCGGAAGAGCTTCCTTGTGGGATTTTTTATGAAGTTCTATTTGGTCTTCAAACACTGCCACTGTCTCCTTAAATGCATCCAGAGCTTGGTGCTTCAACTGTAGCTCCTGTAAGAAAGGGATGGAAGAGTAGGAGGTCAAAAACACTGTATCAAAATAATGAATACAAATTCCAAAATAGTGAATTAATCAGCAACTAGTTCGGTTCAACACTTCAATTTTAATAGTCCCATCAGATGGCATTTTTTTTCCAAAATTATATAAATGTGATATTTATAATTATGTAATTATAATTCTTTACAGAATGAATCAGTTCAATAATGACATATCCTGGCATGGCAATGTTGTACTGGCTGATGCTAAGAAGATATGCATGTTATGGTGTATAGCAAGATTGATAAACCTTGTGAAAATAATATCATTGGGAATTACCTCCCCTTGACCACTAAACATGCTCATGAAAATCCTGCATCGCCAAGGTTAAGTGTACAACGGCTCAATGAAATTCAACACTATAGAGGCCATCAGGGAATGAACAAGTGTAGCAATGATCTATTAATCTGGTGGGCTGGTCGGGCTGTTAAACCGTTTCCAAAAGAGATGTACAAGGACAAGACAACATACCTGGGAAGTTTTTGAATGGCACTCGTACAGGCGGTCATATTCTGCACTCCGTGTCAGGTACTGGTCGTTAGTTTTCTTGAAGTTCTCTAACATTGTGTGTATGTCTGTTTGACCCTCCTCGTTACCATTGGTTGTCTGGAAAAAAGGCAACAGTAAAAGGTATGCATCACATTCCAGGTCACGGGGAACAATAGTTTTGAACTCGGTTGAAACTAATATACGTGACAGGTATATAAAATCTACTTATACCATACAAAGACAAGAAACTTCAACGTTGAATGCTGCAATTCTTTTTATTAAATTTTGAAATAAGTGGAAAAGAATATCAATTCAGCACTTGAAATAAATGGTGAATTTACCTGTATTCTTCTGTTAACCGGGAATTCCAGTTTGATATCCAGGGAACTGTTGTATATGGCCAGTGAATTGCGTCGGTAATATTCCACCAACTCAATGACAGAGTTGAATGTGTAAGGTTCCACGAAACCGTACCTTCCGTTTCTATGGTAAATTTTGATAAGCTTATTACTGCCTCCTTTTCTGTAAAGAAGATAAGACAAGGTCAGTGTGGTAGAAAACCTGAAAAGAATAAAGTTTTGAAAAGAATTATGTGTTCCACAGCATGAATACTTATCAGTGCGACACTTTCCAAAGGTTTTACAAATTTTGACTCAAAATGCCAGTCACCAGTGCTTGTCAGTTCACCCATTTATAAATTTGTTAGCACAATTTTATGATCAGGTGCATACCTGAGAGTGAGTGTGTAGTCTCCCTTGGTTGAGGCTTCTCTAACTAAGAAAGTACCATCAGGCTGATCTTTTAATTTCTCATTTACGTCTTCCCTGAAAAATCATAAGTTCAAGTTAGTTTTATGGTTCAATCCACAAATAAGCTAATTTAACTTAATTGTTGGAATAGGCAGCCGAGAAATGACACATCTGTACAGTAGATACATTTGGTACAGTAGATACATTTGGTGGCAGGCAATACGCCATAACAAATTATCAAATCTTCAGTAGATAGGACTTAAATTTCAATTTCTAAAGGTTAATATTTTCATGTCTGAGAAACAATTCAAGGATTCTGCATAAACTGTGTACTTTGGAAGAGACAGGAAAAGTCCAGAAAACATGTTATACATCTCTGGAGAAATATACATCTATAATCAGAAATCCATCTCCAATCTTAGTGAGATAAGGAATGTTATGTACTTCTCAATGACAAATCTTGTACCATGTTCTGGTGGCCACAAGTCAGGTTGATCTTTTCAAATCTACAGCAGCTAATCAGAAATATGTGACTGTAATTTACCTGCTAATGTCTCCCCAGTGCCACTCACAATCCTCAAGCCGCGAGTGAGATGTAATTGTAACTGATGTCACTGTGGAGGCGATTATATGCTCATGGTGACTCTCTGATGTCCGACTGTCAGCTGGCTTTCCTGAAAATCAAGAAGTCATATTTGAGGAATGGGATCAAAAGTATTCAATTACCTCCCTTGACAGCTCAGATATAAATATAGCAAGGCTAAAATTTGAGATGTTCCTTTGTGTCATGAGATTTTTTATGTGTGTCCTAGAGAGAATACGATACATCTGAAGGTTTTCATTACGTCACTGATGTCAAGGATACCAACAACTTGACAAGAAAAGTGGAAATTGTTCATTCTCTCTTCAAGAAATAAAAATTCTGTTCAACTGCAACTGTATCATGTTCAAATGAACTTGAATAGAAACTGGTGAACCGAGGGATGTCCTCCAGTTTAAACCCTCTCTGTATTGGTGGTTTGGACAGTTCCAAACTGGTGAACCGAGGGATATCCTCCAGTTTAAACCCTCTCTGTATTGGTGGTTTTGACAGTTCCAAACTGGTATTATTGTCATCAAAATGAGTGAAATGAACATATACTTATTATCATCTACATGGTTTCAAAGATGATATTCCTAGCTTCCCGCAAGATGTAATATGATGAATCTTATTGTTTAGAAATTCCTCACTTTCGTATGCCAATGATAGGCAATCAAACTGTTTTACTATCAGTACACAGAGGGTTAATAAAACCATAAAATGAAGGGGTGATCAAATTTATTACAACAGAAAGTTGAGAGAATGGTCTAAATCAAGAATAAAATCCATTATTTTATGGATTTTAGAGGCTGATCAAATTTATTAGAACAGCTGGCTGAATTTTGTCCACAAAATCAGGGTTGCTTGAATGATTTGAATAATTAGAAGACGTGGTGTAGTCTGAATACTGGCAAAACTCTCTCCCCCGTAGAAGAAAACTTTGACATATATCTTCTATACTGCCGAGGCAGAATGATCTCTACTTCCCCAAGTATAATCAACTGTACATGAAGAGGTACTCACTAGGAGGTGGTGGCGGTTTTTCACTGCTAAATCCCCGTTTCATCAGCGCTTCAAACACATCCACCTGAAGCTGTGTGTTGTTTATAATATCTCTATAAAGACCAGAATAGGAATAAGTCTAAAATGTGTAAAATATTTTTTTTTTCCTTAGTAAAATCATTAGAATAATGTCGAACTGTTTTATTCCCAGGTATAATTTGGAATTCTATATGCAAGCTTTGCCATGAAATCCATTAAGTCAAAGACAATTTCTCCATATTGATGAGTAACATTCTGTGGGGAATATGAAGGGAGTGACTGAGCCAGTGTCTTTGTAAACACAACTACTTGTGAAATTCATGTAAAGAGGAACAGTGTTTCTCAATCTCTTGAGTATAATAAGAGTTTAAAATAAGTTACATTGATAAGCAGGGATAAATTTCATCTACAGTACAGTGTGTCCTTACATTATTTTTTCCCATGGTGGGCGAAGTAGAATGTGACAGAAAACGTGAGACAGACGATCCAATTTGTATGCCTCGGCCTGATTGTCACGATGGTTCTGGTACCACATACGCCACAGACGAACAAAATGGCTGATCAGGTAGAGCAACGTCTTACGATGTGGCTCGGGAAGTTTATCACAGATTTGCACTATGCCATTCTCATTCTTGTTCCCTGGGAAAGTAAAAAATATGCAATAAAACATTAAATGTAAGATTATAGCAAGATAAATTACAACTCCATTCTAATTATCTAGAACAATTCTACACATGTTTGTAGGAAATTCAACATCACAATTCACTCAGGAAGTACATACATGTACCTGCAAATCTATGTCAGGGAAATCCAAGATTACTCAGTATTAGTCCAGATTCACAGCATAGGGGAAAAAGTTTAGGAAATCATTTGCCGAGTTTAAAAATACTACATGTAGGTGTTAAAATCGCTTATTAACTTACTTGCTGCCTCTATCAAGCTTTCGTAGTAATCCACCGGGATAACGGGGTTTGGAAGCTCCCTCAGGTATCGCTTTAAAGCGCCCCCTATGTGATGGACTTCATATGAGCTAAGATCAACATCAGAAGGGTCACCTGAATAAAAGATAGTTTGATTAAGTTCAAGTCTCAAAGTTCTGTGAGTTGGTATGATTGAGAAACAACAATCATATGCTTTAAATGCAAACGTACACATTGAAATATTAAAATTCGGTCAAATATGCGACCAAAAAAAGCTGACAAGGAAGTTCTCAGAGAAGGTACATGTAGCAACATCATGATGTATTGTTTACTGCACAGTTGAGTATAATAATACACAAGGACTCCTAGCAAAATGCCTGTTCTAGCCCGATATCATGAGATTAGGCCCCAGCAGGAAGTTGTCTGACCAACTAATTTCTACACAAGATATCAGGGAGAGCCAGGTTAACCACTTAAGAACTGATAAATAATTAACTAAATTACGCATCAACGAAGGTAATTTGTGCGAAATTTGTGCTAATCACACGACAAATGTCTAGAAAATTCCTATGACCTTGCATTGGATAAATGTTTACTTTAATTTCGAACACACAAATTATCTAATCTGTAAGCCATGTGATTTAGTTTCATCTTGGAAGGACACGTTAAACTTTAATTCTCTCTCTCTCTCTCTTGAAGGTCCAGATGATATAATACAAACACCAGTATTTTCAGTATTATATGGGACTGGTATTTCTCAGATTCTAGTGCTGAAAATTTGGTCAACTCTCATGCGCGATTCGAACCAGCGACCATCACAGTAAGGCAGCCAACCGCTAGCACTGTATGACTGCGATCTAAACCCCTCTGATTACAAATAGATGAACTGCAGCTAACTCAGTTAAATCTGACTTATGCTAATCCCCCTGATGATTAAATCACAGGAAGTGAAATTTCCCACCTAAAAATCAGACAGAAAATCCACATTACATAGAGAGTGATCAAATTAATTTGAAGGATTTGAATTTTGTTCACAAAATTAAGGCTGCTTACATTCCAGCACATTAAAGCATGTTGACCAACACCTCCAACAGGCGAGCATGTGTAAAAAAACAAGGAAAATGTGCAATCGTTCTCAGATATTCCTGATTTTTTGTTTTCTGTTGAAAGTTTGAACATCATTTCTGCTTACCTTGATTGAATGCTGCTTTGATTTGATTGATTGCCTCTGTTGGGGCCGAGATCCTGTAAATATTGAAGGCATCCGCCGCTACAAAAAAAAGAGAAACAGTTGAAATGTATTAAGAAGCTTTAAATATGCATAAAAGAGAGAAAACACTGCAACAAGAATAAATATGTAATAATCAACTGGAAGTGAATAGCCTTCACATTTGTAGACTGTTGTAGACAACGATCAATTGAATTCTTACATCCTAATTCCACATGCAACTGAAGCAAGAAATCCCAGGAAATAGGCTGTAAATAAACCTTCTCAGTTTGGGCCTCCACTGAAGCTTCCAGGATTTAAGGCTGAAACTGAGCCAATCATAGTGCTAGACTGATCATTAGATAGTTTGTTGGGGGCTGGTGAGTGTGTCACATAGACAGTAATCAACATCTGCCATTCCAATGAATGCACTGCTGGGTGTGAGGGTTGAGGTAGGATTACTGACAGGGAGGGGGTGTGAAATGTGATCCCTACTGGATATTGAGTTAACCCCAGTTGTTGTCTTAATGCAATCTTGTGACCTGGTCTCCTGTGGATTTACAATAATCACCATCTGTCAGACTGACTGTATAAACAGGAGCATATCCATTGTTTTCTTGATTAGCACAAAACTTAAAATGCTCAAAAGAAATCTACTCGAGCCCAAGCTGCATAAAACACTGTAGCAGGTTTCAAGTGTACATTTATTTATTAATTTATTTGTTTATATAATTAGCGCTGAAAAAGATATTCGATAAACCAAGTAATGTACCGCAAAATTCAAATAAAACATTGACTTGATGGGCCGCGAAATCCGAATGGGAAGCGGCCCTTAAACTACAATTTCAACAACAACAACAGGTGTACATTGTTGTTGTTTATCCAGATCTGTAACAGGTTGTAAGAAATGTTGTCTTCAATATTATTCTTCATAATCAAATCTGAAGTAGCATTAAAATTTAATCTGGCGTATTTAAATAGATTCACTTTTAATCAAACCAGATCATCATTGCACCGCATCTCCTATTTTGCAATTATCGGTTAAAAAAAAAAGTGTTCATGTTAGTTTGTAATTTGGATGCCACATATATTGGGATTGATCTGCATCAATCACCACATGTGCTTTTTTTTTTTTTTTTTATTATTATTATTATTATTATTATTATTTTTTAATCGTCAATCCTGATATGACTGTTATTCATGTTTATCTTTGATCAGTTTAGAAAACCCAGCCTAGTCCTTGTTTTCCGTATTTTTTTGTTTAAATTTAATTTAATTTATTTTTTATTATTATTATTATTATTATTATTTCAATCTCCAGTTCTAATATGACTGTTATTTCATGTTGTATATAATATTGTTTTTATTGTTGCTGCCCTCGACGCCGATGAAAAGAGGCCTTTGGCCTATCGGAACTATCGAGGTTTTCTTAAATAAAGTGTATTATTATTATTATTATTATTAATCCAGTTCCATTTTTTATCTAACTGCACCAGATCCAGTTTTTACAATGACTTACTGTGTTCTGAACACCATTTCTCTATTTGATGGACACACTTCTGAATGACCCAGGGTGCGTCTTGGTTTGTAGTGGCCAGTTCCTCTGAGAGCTCCATCCCAAATACAGCATCTGGTGAAAACGCAACGACACAGGAAATTAACTCTCCGCTTATCAATCTATGCAGTCACTGTTAAGTTACTTTAGTTTTGATTTTGTTTTCGATCAAACAATTTTATAATGAAATTGTAGACACCCAATATCAAAATCGGCATGTATGATGTACCAATAAATAAACTTGTGTTTCATCGAGTTAGTTAACAGAAGCTGTCTTCTGCTTATATTTTCAGCGCCAGTATCCTTTTGAAGGAGAAAAAAATATATATACTTCGGACAATTAATTACATGTGCAGACTTACTTTGGGAGAAGCTGGGCCTCCTGAGGCGTTCTAACTTGGGAAAACTGCAGTCTGCCTGCTTTGTGGCCGAACACACCCTGTGACAGCAAAGACCACATTCTGCAGGGGGAAAAAGAAATGGTATCGGTATAAACACCAAATATATATACATTCTGACTGCATGTAATCGAAGAGCAACTTTTCTCACTTCACTGGTTATCAGTAATGAAAACAGCAGTTAAAAGAACTTCAACTTTTATTCTATAAAAGGATTTTTCCTATCTTTCAACATTGGACATCTTAACATATTTATGAGAATTTCAGAGAATTTTTGCACAGTAATGCATGGCATCAGATAGCTGGTTCTACCAGAGGATGAAAGCGTAGTTCTTCCCGAAGTTTTAACTTTAATCATTTTCCAGGACTTTCCAGGTTATCAATTAAATTCTAGGAGTTTAAGGACTTTCTAAGGGGTGTATGAACTCTGTATACAGACAACCCATTTAATGATGGTCAAAGAGACAATTGTCACTAGGGTATTACCTCTGCATTGCAGTCCCTGACGCATTAGTCCGTAGAGGAATTTGTCACACAAATGGCAACGCTGGAGTGAGGAGAAACTGTACTCTACAAAATTATGATCTGTTGGGCCACAGGTACCTGAAGAAAGAGATGATCGAAGACTATTAAAACATGCAGATTAATAAAACAAGGGTTAAGGATTTCAATACTGCATAGCTCAAGCATCTTTCTTCACAAGAAAAGGTGAGCTATGAATACAAGAGTGAAGTGAGCCAGTTATGATGAAATTTACTGTGACAAACTAAAACCCAGAGCCTTACGGAGCGAAATAAGTTATTGTCTGAAAACACCAAGTCGGACCGATGCAAAATTTTAACTTGGCCCCCCAGGTGGTGCTACCTATAGGCGGACTGGCGTGAAAAACAATCCCAAGCGAGATCTTGAAGCAAGATACATGTGTACCTACATAACAAATATGAAAAGAATCCATTCAGTTTTTCAAAAATTATTGTCCGGAAACGAAACTTTAAATTTGGCCCTCAGGTGGCCCCACCTACATGTAAAGGCAGAGTGGCGTGGAAAACAATCCCAATCGAGATCTTGAGATGAGGTACCCATATACAAAATTTGAAAAGAATCCGTTAAGTTTTTCAGAAGTTATTGTTCGGAAACGAAGTCGGACGGACAGACGGACCCCACTACTTAAAACAAATCCCAAAATGTGGAGATATAAATGATTTTCCAAAATATCCACAAAATATGTGAAAATCATACAATTGAAGGCGTGGTTCAATATTTATAACTTTTTCCCATATTTCCCCAGGTTAACCTGCCTTCTCTCAGTTGCTCAGATGATCAGCCATCTGGTAGCATTAGATAAAGTTTTGGTAGATATTATCAAGCCCATTCAGGGCTGTTAAACATCCCCTTCACCAGAATTAAACTCCACGTGCAACTCCCTGAATAATCACATGGGAAATGGTGGAACACAACCAGGAATTCTATCTCACAGAATTAACCAGAGACAACACAGTAATATGCCGGAGTAATTAATGTTTAGAACTGTAAAGGTATTCAGTGTAAAACGGAAATACAGACCGCACTGAATTCCTACTTGATACACTGTGAAGAGGGAAATCGGTCTGCCACAGAACAAGGGGCCAGGTACAAGGTTATATGTGCAGTGAATAGGCTGACTGAATGACTGCAGCATTAATTTCTCATCGAATCTATGCCATACAGATTATTATTTGCTCCCTTGTAGTTGAGCATGCATGCACTACACCCTCAGCTTCAGACTAAAATTCCAGGGATTACCCAGCCCTTTTGTATGAGGCTGTTAAATACACAAGAGACTAGAATGGGGAACAAGAAAGCCTATCAAACCAGTTCATAATTTGGCAGCCGCTTTCTTTCTCCCCTCTGTGCTGTGGTAGGACAGCAGTGGGTTTGTCTCACTGGCTCACTGGGGCACTAGGCCAGGCCAAAGGAGGTCACATCAACCTGTACAATCTCAGAGTGGGACCTTTAAACCAATCAGGATCAATCTACCAACACCAGCTAACCAATGAAAAACCGTAAGTCATGGGGGCTTGTTGGTACAGCTGGAGTGGTCTGTGCAAGTTCACGACCCTGCAGTCTAGGGTGTTGTAAATCTAACAGGAGTAGTTGCAGGCTGAAGGATTACAGGCTTGGATGAGAGGGGGAGATATTGCTTGGTCCAGTCACGTATCTGGTACATGATCACCACATTCCTCGCCCACATTAGGTACTCACATAGCACAAAGTGTAATTAATTTCACCAGTATTCACTTAATGTATGGCAGATGTATTACCATCAAATTACCCCCCCCACCAGCCCATTTGACAGAGCTAAAAATAAAATACATTTATTTAAACCCGAAAGAATCCAACTATCAAGAAAATAAATAACTAATATAAGAGACAGAAAAAAAATTGAATTTTTGAATACTTGAACAGATTTTGATATTCATGAAGGTGACTGAAAGAATTGAGTTACACAAGTGTAGCTAAAACTGAAGAATGATAACCAACACGAGATATCACAATTATAATACTATTGTAATTGCTAAGTACTCAAACATACACTTACAACCAGATGAAACAATTTCAGGTACATATTCCAGTCACACATTTCCCAGTCATTAATTGTTGAACAAATATAATGAAGACTGAAAAAGGTTAAATGACTTTTCACCTCACCCCATTTAACTAAGAAATTTGAAGTAATAAGCAATTGAATAAAAATTTGGCCTAATAGGTTTTTCCAAAAATGAAGATTGACAATGAAGTGAATGCATTGTTTTCAATTCCAAAGAACTTTGAAGAGTGAGAGGAAAAAAAAAATATATATAGAGAGAGAGAAAACAATGGAATTGTTTTGCCTCCCGTACATTTATTCTATAAAAGATTATTCAAAATTGTGTTTGCCACATGTGAACAATACATACCTTGCATTGGATCCATGCACTGTCCAGGTGGTGGAAGACATGTTGAATAGGGCCTCTGTAATATGTGGAGAGAAGGGGAGAGAAAAAATACATGAAGTGGGGTCATCTGGCGGTCAGTGGCAGAGAAGAAATATCAATATCACTCCTAGTGGTTTATTTCACCAGCAATCTGAGATTTTACCCACACTATACAGCCCTACTCAAGTCTGATAAAAGATCAGGGGCCAACACTGTTTGCTTTAGTTTATAAATACAGCCTGGCCACTGCAAGATCGGGTCACAAAAATGACCATTGATCATTGGCTAAGTTCTTTATTCTTAATGTTAATTGAACATCGATTTTCCTTTTCTCTCATTTTTCTTCTGTTTTTCTCCCGCTTGTGAGATCAGTGGTGAGTTGAGCATAACGACATACTGATGGAAAGTACTTAAACATGAATGAAGATAGAATACACTTCAGATTTCATTGAACATGTGTATTTTCTTTCATCTGCACACATTTATTCTCCATGACACTGGATCCGATTTTAATTTTCAACAAACATTTTCCATTTACAAAAGGACAGTTGAGTGCCAAATTTTAAACTGTTGAAGACAAAACAGTGAGAAAAAATATATTTATGTATTCTCTTCAGCAAATAGATTTACATTGAAAGGCAGACAAAACGGAATCACAAGCTTACTCTCGTAGTTTAGTTGGCATGCCACATCTTCAACAAAAATCTTGACAAACTTTCATATTATACAAATTTTTAAGTCTTAATTGTTTCTGGTCAGCGTGCCCATCATTCAAAATATTATCTTTCCCCTTTTTTGGGGAAAATTTAACCATGACAAGCATTATCAATGAGAATTTAATGAAACTTGGAAGAGTTTGTGGGATGTTAAATTTTGAAATTGAATGAAAAGCCGAGCGACTGAAGTCCCCCGATGTTGAAACAAATGATTTGGCTTGGAACGGTTACATTCAGTATCCGCCATGGAGACAATCCCAAGTGAGATCCAGTGGCAAGGTACCTACAACCTACAATTACCGAATTGGTCCTAAGCCGGTCAGGTTTTCATCAGTTATTGTATAGAAACAAAATTTTAACTTGGCCCCCCAGGTGGCGCCACCTATACGTAGATAGGCAAGAAAAACAAACCCAAGGGAGATCTTGAGGCGAGGTACATACATACCAAATTTGAAAAGAATTCATCCAGTTTTTCAAAAGTTGTTGTACGGAATTTTTTTTTTAACTTGGCCCCCACCTATACGTAGATAGGCAAGAAAAACAATCCAAAGGGAGATCTTGAGGCGAGGTACATACATACCAAATTTGAAAAGAATTCATCCAGTTTTTCAAAAGTTGTTGTCCGGAAACAAAATTTTAACTTGGCCCCCAGGCGAAAAACAATCCCAAGCGAGATCTTGAGGCAAGGTACTCGCATACCCGATTTGAAAAGAATCCGTTCAGTTTTTCAGAAGTAATTGTCTGGAAACGAAGTCGGACGGACGCACGGATGGCATGACGGATGCATGGATGGACACAAATACTATAGTCCCCCTTTAGCCCTTCGGGCGTCGAATAATTATATTGTGTGGGAAGGTATGTTTTAGGTTGTAGGAATGACATATTATAAATATGATTTATAATATGTCACTGCTCAGATCAAAATTTGGAGATGTCAGTAGGTTTTACGTAGCAGGTGGTCGCCATGAAAATTCAAAAGAAGTGACAGTTATGTTTCAAGTAGACAAATTACATGATAAGTAGGCAGCTATTTTGGTCATAGAGGGCTAGAAACAGACGGCTACCTAATAACAGCCCTGGTGCTCAAAAACAAAAATATTAAATGATTAAAAAAAACAGCATCACCATATCCATGTTTTTGTTGGGCCTTTCAGTTTCATTGCTTGAATCCTTACAGACAATACCATCCCCATATTAGACAAGCCGGGAAGAGACGGTGTAATCATGATGTAGACAGGTATCAATTATGGGTATGTGATGAAAAGAGAATGCCTCTTGGTGCACCTCCAGTCTATACTATTAACTCTATGGCCCCTAATGACGAGATTTGATGCCTTGTTCTGAACCATACTGATTTGCTCTGGTCTACCCATGATGACAAGATAGAATGATCTCCAATGAAGCAGTATGCCTTTTATTATGTTCCATTTTCTCATCTGCTGTGAGTGCAATTTGATTAAATATATACATCTATGGAAATCTGAAACCTTGTAGAATTTGATTATCATAACTATTTGTGTGTTTGCAAGAGAATGAAAATATTATCGACAGTGATAAAGAGAAAAAATTGTTAACAACATTTTCCAACTTGGCCTCATCAGATCGATCTGGTGAAAATGCAAACTCGGTCTAGAAAATCCCATCTAAATGTTATATTTATCAAGTGGTACAACTAAGAAAGGCTCTTGTATCATCCTTCGGAGCTAAAAAACGTAAAATCCAAATGATAACCCTCAGTTTCACATATTTTCAGAACCCGGTCAAGAAAAGAGCTCATCTGACAACCAGTTTGATTTACTTAGCAAGAAAGGGGATGAGAAAGGGTGGGGGACAGGTAATGTCCTTGTGTTGCAGAAATGTGTTAAGTGTATGAAGATGGCCAGAAACATATGCCCGACATTAGTCAGTCTACTTACGCTTTCTGGGTTCTGTCCACAGAGTTCATCAATACACACAAGGATGGACTTCAGATGGAAATCATCTTCTATACCCATTTGCTAAAATGATAAAATAAGACAATTTTCAATTATATGAAAACAATCACCAGAACAAGGATTTATGTTGAGCTGGAAAATATGAAATACATGTAAATCTTGAAAAACACCTAAAAAAAACCTTGATTAAGTTTGAAACCTTGAGGGGTTCAAGTCAATTTTACAAGACGTTCGACAACTAGCAATTCAGAGACTTAGAAAAAGTTTCCAGTTAAAGTCTTCAATATTCTGTACCCACATGTTCATGCATGTTCCTGGAGGCCTCCATGCCTGGATGTCATTCCCTGACCACTGAACTGGCCCACTAACCCACCGACCACATTCCCAGCTGACCAGAAAACCAGGCCACGTCTTAATATAGGAAAAGGTCCGGATCAATTACTCAGATGTATACACTTTTCATCACTCTCAGCCAATGGGAGAAGACCAGAAGAGTTTGGGGAAATTTTGAAGCACTCTTTAGCCAGGAAGGTAAAAAACTGAATAGAGATGCTGATGATCAGTGATCAGAACCCACCAATGTCTCTCTTGCTCCACCACCATACCCCAATGGCCAAAATGATAATCAGGGAACAAAAGGCAGCCATACATTGCTAGCTTTCCTGGTTACCAGGCAACCCCACAAACTATCCTCTGATTGACCCCTAATAAAAACCCGCTGCCCCTCAGTGACCAACAGAAAAGGTTAACCCTAATCTAAAACAAACAACTAGCAAATTGTGGGACCAAATGGTCAAATAGCTAACAGGGAAGATGGTGTGTTGGCCTTGACAGATAAAACCTGTTCACTGAATGTCCCATACTCAGAATTCTGCACTGTGAAGCTTGTTCTGTTCAAGCTTTTGTTTGGAGAAGATAGTTAAGAACTGCCTGTAAGAAAGTCTGAAGTTGGTTGAAGCTGTACACGGACATGTAGTGAATAAATTATAAGACAATTCATACACCCCGACTGTCATCTTCACAATGTCAACGTTCATTTTTTAGCCAAAGGCGAAGCCTTTCGCCATCTTGCATAGCAGACCACATTTTCAGTGTTTTCCACAGTTGCCTGGCTTGTGGGATATTTGACGGCAGATGAATACATATATTTTCAAAAAATTGTCACAATTAATAAATATACTTTAATCAATTTTTAAAAAATATTTTTCCTTTACGTTTATTTTCCTTTACGTTATTTAATTTGTTGAAAATGTACGTATTCATCTACAACAAATATCCTACAAGCCAGGCAGTTATGGTATTTTCGAATCTGTTGCCATGGTCGTGGTAAACAAGTGATTTGGTTGGTCAATATACATAGGATGTTGCTTTGCTGAAAAAATAGTCCAATACAGGTGGCAATCATTAGATTTGATGATTCTTTCTGTCCTATCCTGCAGTACTCTGATGTCGATAAGGTAATTTTGACCTTCCTGTTTCATATGCAGAGACGTAGATCATGTAGGCATACTCTGATGTGACAATCCAAAATAATGTGCAAAATTTGTACATTAAATTGTTGAACAACTTTTCTCTCAAACCAATTTATTTCAGAGGCCATTGCACTTAAATTAGCAGCTTTGTAGACATGCATGTTTAGTCATCAGTGACTTGCCACAAGGTTTGACGGCTTGTGGATGCCAGACAGCGAAAAATTATCTGTTCCAGTCATCCAGCCAACCAGAGTGGAAGGATTCTGTTCAGTGCAGCCGGATAAGAGTGCAAAAAGTGATGAACCCCAGAAAATGAGGTTAATAATGTACCCAGATGGTGGAAAACTGGCAGTTACAATCAGTCTTGTCAGAAAAACTTATTTTCAACACTGACAGTGAATTTCACAGCAGGGGGCAGTCAGGGAAACAGATATTTCACCCCAGCACTTACAGGAAAAAATGTGAAATATGGCAGACAGACATTTTCTTGAGAAGAGCTTGTCACTCAAAAACCCCCAGAAATACATTTTGGACTCGGAGACTGTTGGCCTACTTTATGTAATATTATGATTTCATAACCTGAACATGTACATGTATATTTTTGTTCCATCAAACCAGGTATATATACCAGGTACAGGTATATATACCAGGTACAGGTATATATACCAGGTACAGGTATATATACCAGGTACAGGTATATATACCAGGTACAGGTATATATACCAGGTACAGGTATATATACCAGGTACAGGTACCAGGTACAGACATGCATGTATTACCTTCTCCATGATGGTTTCATCTGAACCATAAGCACACATACAACCACAAAAACAGAACCGATATTTTTGTGCCATAGCTTTCATACGTTTCATCTTGCTTGTAGACTTCGACAACAAGGACACTGATTAGAACTGGGTCAGTGGAGCTGGGAAAAAACCCAGAGTCTGTATGCTGCAGGGAGCTTTCACATTGAAATGAGCAACCCCAGAATTGTATTTTCATTGGATGATATTTGGAACAAGTCAGCAGCTATGTCAGTAGTCTTCATGCAACACCAGAAAACATGCAAATGATGTGTATTTCACTGAGGACACCCAGAACACAAACAAGCTCTACCACAGTTAAGTCACATACCCAGTTCATGGTTAGGCTGTTCAAAATAAATTCTGTGTTTGTTGGAACACTACCAAAACATGATGTTTTGTAAATAAACAAAAAGACTTCTTCAGCAACAGATTTTTTTTTGTAAAATCCCACACAAAATGAGTGATATTTAAAAAAGCCAAAAAAACCCTTTACCTTCCTAAATTTTTCAAAACATATGGCAAACATTATTATTATTTTTTTTTGAAAGGCCTTGGACAGTGCAAACCAATTTAGTGAAGGTAAGGCCACAGAGGACTGACACCCGGTGCACTCGAGAGCTAAGCTTGGATCATATGATAAAATCCCTTCAAAGGTCTCCAACAATACAACTGGTCCCAATCATTTGTGGAGCCTAATTAATAGAGGGAATTAATACTGGTTAGGAAAGGGGAAAAGCATGAATTTTGTGAAAGTTGAAGTCCACAGAACTTTCTTGGAAGCTTTCCAATCCAAGGTATTCAATAACACCTGCACAAAGTACTGTCTTTTGTTACTTTCTGAGATCTTTAATTAACTGCACCTGTGCCTATTGTATTTTTAATGCCCAACATTCTGGAACAATTAAAGAAGGTGCAGAAGACAGGAGCTGCTCTTGAAAACTGATGGAAACTGATCAAGTTTGGGTGCATGCTGCCAGTGCTACATGTACCTCAACCTTGACAATATTCACATCTCCAAACTGACAGAGAATTGGTTGTGGCCAGGAAAAAATTTCTTGGATGAAAATAGACATGATGCAATGGATGAAATCTTTCTCACACACGTCGGTGCATGTTGGTAAATTGGTGGACAAACTGTCTGCTGATGTAATACATAAATTAGGTTTTCGTGAGCTATCATGTGGCTGAAGCACCCCCCCCCCCCCCCCCCCCCCCCCCCCCCAAGATGTATATTTAGGTCCATATATTTGATGAGGAAATATATCCACACATAAAATTTAAGATTGTTTGAATAAAGCAAAATATTAAGTGTGGTCAAAGGGGATGTGTCAGAAACAATCTCATACATGTATAGTTTGATGAACTGGAACTCGGGTAATTGAACCCCCAGCTCAACCTCAGTTTTCTGCCCATATGCTCACGGATGATGCAGTTTGCGATCAATTGTACGATTTACTGTCATTATCTCTTCCATCTTACTCAATCTGTCAGGATTAATGGGAAATAACTTTTTTTAAAGGCATTAATAAGTCACTGTGAGTCATGGCTGGTATTACTCATCTGTCTTACTCACACAGCATCATCCTAGAGCCAGATATGCATGTAATGCTGGAGGACAGCAAAACTGAGAAAATAAAATAGAGAAAGTCTCTGTTTCGTTGATTTGAAACTTGAAAATCATGCCTGGAGAAACAATTATTGTAGGCTGGTGATAGAGAAACCATTCTCACCACAGACGACATGGGAAGTCTAATTTCTAGCCACAAGGCAGCAAGTGCAAAGTTACAGCTTTACTCCTCAACGTCCATTCATCATGTCAATGACCTGGCTGCACTCAGAACCTATTACAACAGGGTTGTCTCCCCTATCAGGTTAAGCAAGCCATCAAATATTCTGAATTGAATCACCAAATGGTGAACACGGAGGAGCTGTCTAGAGCAAATAGCTGAAGAGAAACAAGAGTTTAACTGAGAAATTAGTCCACATAAGCAGGGTCCTGGTGATGCTTTGTTGCATACAGTTTGTTTAACCACATCCAAACCAAGGAGCTACATGTAACTTTTCTCAACTGAAGTTTCCCCCACAACCCCAGGTGTGCTATCTCTTTAACCTTGGAATTAATTTTAATCGATGATTAACTGAAATATTTTCCACATGAAGTTGCAAAAATTATCATAAATCATGCAAGATTAATGATTAATTGATTCATATTTATCATACTTACACCAGTTATCAATAGTTAATAAACCCCGCCCCATATTAAAGAGATAGGGGAGAGACGAGGAGAACGAACCAGAACTCACAGTGACCGACGTGTCAATGCACCGGACACTGCTATCGGAGCAAGAGGGTATTGTCTAAGAAATAACTTGGATTACAGTGCAAACCCAGGATTTAATTTTCATTACCCTATTTCTTCTAATTATTCAAATGGCAAAACTTAACTTCAGGCTACTGTGAAGAGAAATCCTGCAAACATCCTACTAATTTCACTAGCTATCTTTGCAGTTCTTGAACAAATACCAGTACATCTACGCTGATAAACAGCTTGTATCACTGACGTCCCTACTCTCCAGACATGCATGTATTACCTTCTCCATGATGGTTTCATCTGAACCATAAGCACACATACAACCACAAAAACAGAACCGATATTTTTGTGCCATAGCTTTCATACGTTTCATCTTGCTTGTAGACTTCGACAACAAGGACATGTCCAAGTTGTGTGAGAACTAGTCAGCTAATAAAGTCAACTGACCCCAGCTCTGGGTGATATATATACTCACTGATTAGAACTGGGTCAGTGGAGCTGGGAAAAAACCCAGAGTCTGTATGCTGCAGGGAGCTTTCACATTGAAATGAGCAACCCCAGAATTGTATTTTCATTGGATGATATTTGGGACAAGTCAGCAGCTATGTCAGTAGTCTTCATGCAACACCAGAAAACATGCAAATGATGTGTATTTCACTGAGGACACCCAGAACACAAACAAGCTCTACCACAGTTAAGTCACATACCCAGTTCATGGTTAGGCTGTTCAAAATAAATTCTGTGTTTGTTGGAACACTACCAAAACATGATGTTTTGTAATAAACAAAAAGACTTCTTCAGCAACAGATTTTTTTTTGTAAAATCCCACACAAAATGAGTGATATTTAAAAAAACCAAAAAAACCCTTTACCGTCCTAAATTTTTCAAAACATATGGCAAACATTATTTCTTTTTTTTTGGAAAGGCCTTGGACAGTGCAAACCAATTTAGTGAAGGTAAGGCCACAGAGGACTGACACCCGGTGCACTCGAGAGCTAAGCTTGGGTCATATGATAACATCCCTTCAAAGGTCTCCAACAATACAACTGGTCCCAATCATTTGTGGAGCCTAATTAATAGAGGGAATTAATACTGGTTAGGAAAGGGGGAAAGCATGAATTTTGTGAAAGTTGAAGTCCACAGAACTTTCTTGGAAGCTTTCCAATCCAAGGTATTCAATAACACCTGCACAAAGTACTGTCTTTTGTTACTTTCTGAGATCTTTAATTAACTGCACCTGTGCCTATTGTATTTTTAATGCCCAACATTCTGGAACAATTAAAGAAGGTGCAGAAGACAGGAGCTGCTCTTGAAAACTGATGGAAACTGATCAAGTTTGGGTGCATGCTGCCAGTGCTACATGTACCTCAACCTTGACAATATTCACATCTCCAAACTGACAGAGAATTGGTTGTGGCCAGGAAAAAATTTCTTGGATGAAAATAGACATGATGCAATGGATGAAATCTTTCTCACACACGTCGGTGCATGTTGGTAAATTGGTGGACAAACTGTCTGCTGATGTAATACATAAATTAGGTTTTCGTGAGCTATCATGTGGCTGAAGCACCCCCCCCCCCACCCCACCCCCTCCCCCCCAAGATGTATATTTAGGTCCATATATTTGATGAGGAAATATATCCACACATAAAATTTAAGATTGTTTGAATAAAGCAAAATATTAAGTGTGGTCAAAGGGGGTGTGTCAGAAACAATCTCATACATGTATAGTTTGATGAACTGGAACTGGGGTAATTGAACCCCCAGCTCAACCTCAGTTTCCTGCCCATATGCTCACGGATGATGCAGTTTGCGATCAATTGTACGATTTACTGTCATTATCTCTTCCATCTTACTCAATCTGTCAGGATTAATGGGAAATAACTTTTTTTAAAGGCATTAATAAGTCACTGTGAGTCATGGCTGGTATTACTCATCTGTCTTACTCACACAGCATCATCCTAGAGCCAGATATGCATGTAATGCTGGAGGACAGCAAAACTGAAAATAAAATAGAGAAAGTCTCTGTTTCGTTGATTTGAAACTTGAAAATCATGCCTGGAGAAACAATTATTGTAGGCTGGTGATAGAGAAACCATTCTCACCACAGACGACATGGGAAGTCTAATTTCTAGCCACAAGGCAGCAAGTGCAAAGTTACAGCTTTACTCCTCAACGTCCACTCATCATGTCAATGACCTGGCTGCACTCAGAACCTATTACAACAGGGTTGTCTCCCCTATCAGGTTAAGCAAGCCATCAAATATTCTGAATTGAATCACCAAATGGTGAACACTGAGGAGCTGTCTAGAGCAAATAGCTGAAGAGAAACAAGAGTTTAACTCAGAAATTAGTCCACATAAGCAGGGTCCTGGTGATGCTTTGTTGCATACAGTTTTTTTAACCACATCCAAACCAAGGAGCTACATGTAACTTTTCTCAACTGAAGTTTCCCCCACAACCCCAGGTGTGCTATCTCTTTAACCTTGGAATTAATTTTAATCGATGATTAACTGAAATATTTTCCACATGAAGTTGCAAAAATTATCATAAATCATGCAAGATTAATTGATTCATATTTATCATACTTACACCAGTTGTTAATAAACCCCGCCCCATATTAAAGAGATAGGGGAGAGACGAGGAGAACGAGCCAGAACTCACAGTGACCGACGTGTCAATGCACCGGACACTGCTATCGGAGCAAGAGGGTATTGTCTAAGAAATAACTTGGATTACAGTGCAAACCCAGGATTTAATTTTCATTACCCTATTTCTTCTAATTATTCAAATGGCAAAACTTAACTTCAGGCTACTGTGAAGAGAAATCCTGCAAACATCCTACTAATTTCACTAGCTATCTTTGCAGTTCTTGAACAAATACCAGTACATCTACGCTGATAAACAGTTTGTATCACTGACGTCCCTACTCTCCAGACATGCATGTATTACCTTCTCCATGATGGTTTCATCTGAACCATAAGCACACATACAACCACAAAAACAGAACCGATATTTTTGTGCCATAGCTTTCATACGTTTCATCTTGGTTGTAGACTTCGACAACAAGGACATGTCCAAGTTGTGTGAGAACTAGTCAGCTAATAAAGTCAACTGACCCCAGCTCTGGGTGATATATATACTCACTGATTAGAACTGGGTCAGTGGAGCTGGGAAAAAACCCACAGTCTGTATGCTGCAGGGAGCTTTCACATTGAAATGAGCAACCCCAGAATTGTATTTTCATTGGATGATATTTGGGACAAGGCAGCAGCTATGTCAGTAGTCTTCATGCAACACCAGAAAACATGCAAATGATGTGTATTTCACTGAGGACACCCAGAACACAAACAAGCTCTACCACAGTTAAGTCACATACCCAGTTCATGGTTAGGCTGTTCAAAATAAATTCTGTGTTTGTTGGAACACTACCAAAACATGATGGTTTGTAATAAACAAAAAGACTTCTTCAGCAACAGATTTTTTTTTTGTAAAATCCCACACAAAATGAGTGATATTTAAAACAAGAGCCCAAGGGGCTTCAATATACGCCCGTATATCTGGAATTACATTGGTTCAAATTTCAAGGTTGTTTAATAGCCTTGATTCCAGTTGATCTAGCAATCCAGAGAAAGGTCTACAATTTTTTGCTTATAAGAATGTAACATATATCACATCTTATATTGAATGATAAACTAAAATGAGCTCAACTCTTGGTAGAAGAGCAAGAGCTTAGAGCTCACATATCCCACACTGAAATCGACAATAGTCAAACACAAGAAAATAGTAGTTTTCCTGCAATGGATTCCTTTCAGACGAGAGAATTTTTCATGAAGGAAGAAGAGATGAAGTAAACCTTTGTTCTTGAGTTAATAAACAGGTGTGAAGTTCATAAAGGACTCCTCTCCCCATTAAATTAGTAAATGTATGGTTTTTATTTCACAACAGTTTAACTAAATGAAGCGTTTCAAACATGGGAGACAACTCCACAGATTCAGTTTTGGGGGACTGCGACCTAGACCTTTGACAACTTGATCTCCTATGTATGGCTCCACTTTGCCATGCGAATAAGGTATACTCAAAGTTTGGTACCAATCCATACCTTGAAACTAGAGCTATCGCATGGACAACAAATGTGAATGGATGAATGGACAGAACGCAACATCACATTACACGACCTCGTCTTCGAGAGGCATATGAAAATGTGACTTTTAATGATTTCTTGATTTTGGGGTCACAGTGACCTTGACCTTTGACCTTGACCTCAATTTTGGTACACAACACATCGTCTTCCCTCAATCTATCAATGCACACAAAAAATCATGATTTTTAATGATTTTCTGATTTTGGGGTCACAGTGACCTTGACCTTTGACCTTGACCTACATTTTGGTATGTGACACATTGTGTTCCCCTAATGTACCTACTGACACAAAAAATGCTATTTTTAATAATTTCCTAATTTTGGGGTCGGTGACCTTTGACCTTGACCTAATTTTTGGTATGCATCACTTCATTTCCACCTATTGAATCCACTCACAAAAAATTAGAAATTTTAAACGATTTCCTGATTTTTCGATCACACTGACCTTTGACCTCTGACCTTGACCTACATTCAACATGCAACACATCGTTCCCCCCTAGGGCATCCACTCACCAAAAATTAGAACTGTAGATAGAAAACTGTCAACGATCAATGATTTCCTGATTTTTGGCAACAGTGACCTTTGACCTCTGACCTCGACCTCAATTTTGGTACGCGACACATCGCCTCCACCTGGCGTATCCACTCACAAAAAATTGCAACTGTGGACAGAAAACGTTCACAGCTATAGACCGGACACGAACACTTCAGTGATTTCTTGTTTTTTAGGCCAGTGACCTTTGACCTGTGACCTCGACCTTCATTTTGGTACGCGACACATCGTCTCCTCGTAGGGTATCCACTCACCAAAAATTGGAGCTGTGGATAGGAAACTGTCCCAGATATAGGCCGGACACGAGAACCGGACAGACGGACAGACGGACAGACGGACGGAAACCGCCATCACATAATACGACCGCCTTTTGGGCGGGCGTATAAAAACCAAAAAAAACCTTTACCTTCCTAAATTTTTCAAAACATATGGCAAACATTATTTTTGTTTTTTTGGAAAGGCCTTGGACAGTGCAAACCAATTTAGTGAAGGTAAGGCCACAGAGGACTGACACCCGGTGCACTCGAGAGCTAAGCTTGGGTCATATGATAAAATCCCTTCAAAGGTCTCCAACAATACAACTGGTCCCAATCATTTGTGGAGCCTAATTAATAGAGGGAATTAATACTGGTTAGGAAAGGGGAAAAGCATGAATTTTGTGAAAGTTGAAGTCCACAGAACTTTCTTGGAAGCTTTCCAATCCAAGGTATTCAATAACACCTGCACAAAGTACTGTCTTTTGCTACTTTCTGAGATCTTTAATTAACTGCACCTGTGCCTATTGTATTTTTAATGCCCAACATTCTGGAACAATTAAAGAAGGTGCAGAAGACAGGAGCTGCTCTTGAAAACTGATGGAAACTGATCAAGTTTGGGTGCATGCTGCCAGTGCTACATGTACCTCAACCTTGACAATATTCACATCTCCAAACTGACAGAGAATTGGTTGTGGCCAGGAAAAAATTTCTTGGATGAAAATAGACATGATGCAATGGATGAAATCTTTCTCACACACGTCGGTGCATGTTGGTAAATTGGTGGACAAACTGTCTGCTGATGTAATACATAAATTAGGTTTTCGTGAGCTATCATGTGGCTGAAGCACCCCCCCCCCCACCCCACCCCCCCCCCCCCAAGATGTATATTTAGGTCCATATATTTGATGAGGAAATATATCCACACATAAAATTTAAGATTGTTTGAATAAAGCAAAATATTAAGTGTGGTCAAAGGGGATGTGTCAGAAACAATCTCATACATGTATAGTTTGATGAACTGGAACTCGGGTAATTGAACCCCCAGCTCAACCTCAGTTTTCTGCCCATATGCTCACGGATGATGCAGTTTGCGATCAATTGTACGATTTACTGTCATTATCTCTTCCATCTTACTCAATCTGTCAGGATTAATGGGAAATAACTTTTTTTAAAGGCATTAATAAGTCACTGTGAGTCATGGCTGGTATTACTCATCTGTCTTACTCACACAGCATCATCCTAGAGCCAGATATGCATGTAATGCTGGAGGACAGCAACACTGAGAAAATAAAATAGAGAAAGTCTCTGTTTCGTTGATTTGAAACTTGAAAATCATGCCTGGAGAAACAATTATTGTAGGCTGGTGATAGAGAAACCATTCTCACCACAGACGACATGGGAAGTCTAATTTCTAGCCACAAGGCAGCAAGTGCAAAGTTACAGCTTTACTCCTCAACGTCCATTCATCATGTCAATGACCTGGCTGCACTCAGAACCTATTACAACAGGGTTGTCTCCCCTATCAGGTTAAGCAAGCCATCAAATATTCTGAATTGAATCACCAAATGGTGAACACTGAGGAGCTGTCTAGAGCAAATAGCTGAAGAGAAACAAGAGTTTAACTGAGAAATTAGTCCACATAAGCAGGGTCCTGGTGATGCTTTGTTGCATACAGTTTTTTTAACCACATCCAAACCAAGGAGCTACATGTAACTTTTCTCAACTGAAGTTTCCCCCACAACCCCAGGTGTGCTATCTCTTTAACCTTGGAATTAATTTTAATCGATGATTAACTGAAATATTTTCCACATGAAGTTGCAAAAATTATCATAAATCATGCAAGATTAATGATTAATTGATTCATATTTATCATACTTACACCAGTTATCAATAGTTAATAAACCCCGCCCCATATTAAAGAGATAGGGGAGAGACGAGGAGAACGAACCAGAACTCACAGTGACCGACGTGTCAATGCACCGGACACTGCTATCGGAGCAAGAGGGTATTGTCTAAGAAATAACTTGGATTACAGTGCAAACCCAGGATTTAATTTTCATTACCCTATTTCTTCTAATTATTCAAATGGCAAAACTTAACTTCAGGCTACTGTGAAGAGAAATCCTGCAAACATCCTACTAATTTCACTAGCTATCTTTGCAGTTCTTGAACAAATACCAGTACATCTACGCTGATAAACAGCTTGTATCACTGACGTCCCTACTCTCCAGACATGCATGTATTACCTTCTCCATGATGGTTTCATCTGAACCATAAGCACACATACAACCACAAAAACAGAACCGATATTTTTGTGCCATAGCTTTCATACGTTTCATCTTGCTTGTAGACTTCGACAACAAGGACATGTCCAAGTTGTGTGAGAACTAGTCAGCTAATAAAGTCAACTGACCCCAGCTCTGGGTGATATATATACTCACTGATTAGAACTGGGTCAGTGGAGCTGGGAAAAAACCCAGAGTCTGTATGCTGCAGGGAGCTTTCACATTGAAATGAGCAACCCCAGAATTGTATTTTCATTGGATGATATTTGGGACAAGTCAGCAGCTATGTCAGTAGTCTTCATGCAACACCAGAAAACATGCAAATGATGTGTATTTCACTGAGGACACCCAGAACACAAACAAGCTCTACCACAGTTAAGTCACATACCCAGTTCATGGTTAGGCTGTTCAAAATAAATTCTGTGTTTGTTGGAACACTACCAAAACATGATGTTTTGTAATAAACAAAAAGACTTCTTCAGCAACAGATTTTTTTTTGTAAAATCCCACACAAAATGAGTGATATTTAAAAAAACCAAAAAAACCCTTTACCGTCCTAAATTTTTCAAAACATATGGCAAACATTATTTCTTTTTTTTTGGAAAGGCCTTGGACAGTGCAAACCAATTTAGTGAAGGTAAGGCCACAGAGGACTGACACCCGGTGCACTCGAGAGCTAAGCTTGGGTCATATGATAACATCCCTTCAAAGGTCTCCAACAATACAACTGGTCCCAATCATTTGTGGAGCCTAATTAATAGAGGGAATTAATACTGGTTAGGAAAGGGGGAAAGCATGAATTTTGTGAAAGTTGAAGTCCACAGAACTTTCTTGGAAGCTTTCCAATCCAAGGTATTCAATAACACCTGCACAAAGTACTGTCTTTTGCTACTTTCTGAGATCTTTAATTAACTGCACCTGTGCCTATTGTATTTTTAATGCCCAACATTCTGGAACAATTAAAGAAGGTGCAGAAGACAGGAGCTGCTCTTGAAAACTGATGGAAACTGATCAAGTTTGGGTGCATGCTGCCAGTGCTACATGTACCTCAACCTTGACAATATTCACATCTCCAAACTGACAGAGAATTGGTTGTGGCCAGGAAAAAATTTCTTGGATGAAAATAGACATGATGCAATGGATGAAATCTTTCTCACACACGTCGGTGCATGTTGGTAAATTGGTGGACAAACTGTCTGCTGATGTAATACATAAATTAGGTTTTCGTGAGCTATCATGTGGCTGAAGCACCCCCCCCCCCACCCCCCCCCCCCCCCCCCAAGATGTATATTTAGGTCCATATATTTGATGAGGAAATATATCCACACATAAAATTTAAGATTGTTTGAATAAAGCAAAATATTAAGTGTGGTCAAAGGGGATGTGTCAGAAACAATCTCATACATGTATAGTTTGATGAACTGGAACTCGGGTAATTGAACCCCCAGCTCAACCTCAGTTTTCTGCCCATATGCTCACGGATGATGCAGTTTGCGATCAATTGTACGATTTACTGTCATTATCTCTTCCATCTTACTCAATCTGTCAGGATTAATGGGAAATAACTTTTTTTAAAGGCATTAATAAGTCACTGTGAGTCATGGCTGGTATTACTCATCTGTCTTACTCACACAGCATCATCCTAGAGCCAGATATGCATGTAATGCTGGAGGACAGCAACACTGAGAAAATAAAATAGAGAAAGTCTCTGTTTCGTTGATTTGAAACTTGAAAATCATGCCTGGAGAAACAATTATTGTAGGCTGGTGATAGAGAAACCATTCTCACCACAGACGACATGGGAAGTCTAATTTCTAACCACAAGGCAGCAAGTGCAAAGTTACAGCTTTACTCCTCAACGTCCATTCATCATGTCAATGACCTGGCTGCACTCAGAACCTATTACAACAGGGTTGTCTCCCCTATCAGGTTAAGCAAGCCATCAAATATTCTGAATTGAATCACCAAATGGTGAACACTGAGGAGCTGTCCAGAGCAAATAGCTGAAGAGAAACAAGAGTTTAACTGAGAAATTAGTCCACATAAGCAGGGTCCTGGTGATGCTTTGTTGCATACAGTTTGTTTAACCACATCCAAACCAAGGAGCTACATGTAACTTTTCTCAACTGAAGTTTCCCCCACAACCCCAGGTGTGCTATCTCTTTAACCTTGGAATTAATTTTAATCGATGATTAACTGAAATATTTTCCACATGAAGTTGCAAAAATTATCATAAATCATGCAAGATTAATGATTAATTGATTCATATTTATCATACTTACACCAGTTATCAATAGTTAAGAAACCCCGCCCCATATTAAAGAGATAGGGGAGAGACGAGGAGAACGAGCCAGAACTCACAGTGACCGACGTGTCAATGCACCGGACACTGCTATCGGAGCAAGAGGGTATTGTCTAAGAAATAACTTGGATTACAGTGCAAACCCAGGATTTAATTTTCATTACCCTATTTCTTCTAATTATTCAAATGGCAAAACTTAACTTCAGGCTACTGTGAAGAGAAATCCTGCAAACATCCTACTAATTTCACTAGCTATCTTTGCAGTTCTTGAACAAATACCAGTACATCTACGCTGATAAACAGCTTGTATCACTGACGTCCCTACTCTCCTTGTACCCCCCCTCCCCCCCGCTGATTCACATCGCATATTTCGCACCTCTTGGCCATAAGGGGGCGCTCTGCACAGGCCAACCACCAATGACCAATGAATATCACTCTTACGGATGAGTCTTGGCAATATGAGTTGTCTCCCTTTTCAAACATTCATATGTCGTTAACGGCAAAAACTAACAATAAACGGATGGCAAAACAGCTCTAATTTCTGAGTTAAGAGTGAACAGATTTTTGGATAACTTCCTCCATTGTTTAGTAAGGTTCGTCAACTGATTGCAAACATTTGTTCACTGATACCTTCAAATAATTAACAAATAAATCCCTGTAAATGTTGTTAATATCCCACTGATAAGACCACGCTTTATCGTTATGAGGCCATCCTTAAAAATATGTTTGTTGGCTGTAGGTAAATTTTTTTTTTTTTTTTAGATCAGGTTTTCCTTTTGGGGAGGCTGGAAGAGGTTAGTGTGATTTAGTTCAGATACTAAGCAGGTCATTTGAAATATTCTTTTTGTCTGGCAGCAAAATTATTTCAGTATAGAAAACTAGTTATCTTCAAGGTATAAAGCAAGATATTCTTAAATTCAGGCTTGTGTACCTGTTTTATTTCTTAGAAGACATCGACATCCTTGAACACATTCTTGACAATGACTTGACAATGACTAGTGACTAGCTGGTCAAAAAAAAAAAATATATACCACTACCAGACAAACTTTTGCCAAAATTGTGACAAGAAAGAAAAAAATCCTCTCAGTGTTATACAGAAGGTTGTTCATTATACCATTTGGAGTTCAGAAAATTACCTCAAATTAATCATTAACATCATTACTGCCCTTCCTCGTCGCAAATTTATGGTGTGCTTTTATTGAATACTTAGGTACTTCCTTTATTCAGATTAGAAATACATCGTAATTTAATTTACTGACAACAATGAGGCAAAAACTAAGTTTCTAACCTGTGTCTTTTCGTGGAATTTAGTCCGAGGTGGAGTTCTGACAAGCGTATTTGATGCCGACATCGGAACGTCAAAATTAAGCTGACGGCACCATCTAATTTGTCAAGACCGCTGAAGCCACCGACACTATATCCATGGCTTCATCGACATAGAGGGTTATAAAGTTTCCGTTAAACAACAAAGCAGTATAGATTTTCTGCATTTAGGCACACTGAAGTCTTCTCGGATAAAAGTAGAAATCCAAACATCGTTGTTGTTGTAACATCGTCAGTCTCAGAATCTGTCGGTGTACGGACCCACGTGGTGCATGGTGACAGTCCTAAACATGTCTACGTTCCAAGTCGATTCGCGACAGAGCTCTTTATGGCAGGTTTTAATAACCAACCGTTTTGAAATATTTTTCCCATCCTGTGTTGCTGTTGCCTCTCGATGTGTTTATTGTCCTCTCGTCCAAACCCAAACCCAAAACAGAAGGGGGAACTTCCCGCCATATACACGTGGTCGACGAAAACTGCATTCCCCTACGGACTGGGCCATGGAGGATATGCCTTCAAAACGTGCGACATAAGCTCACATCGCGACTACTGGAGAGTGAAATCCTGCTTGCTTTTGCTAGGCGAACGTTTTACATACGTTTACACGAGGAGGAGATAGGGGAGATAATTCTGACATTGCAAAATAAAATAAAATAAAAAGATGACCGGTCGGAAAATCGGCGAAAAAAGTTTCCAGTCGGCGGATTTTTGGACAGTCGGTCGGGTTACGCGCAACAAACTTATTTTTAAGGATGGCCTGAGTATATAAGGAGATCAAGCTGCCTAGAATGGTAACGTAAAAACACCGTTCAATTGTTTCAGATTTTGAATTGAATGTTGACTGTAATAAAGACAGGGAAAAGTTCCTTTGAGAGATGCGGTAAGAGGGCGTGTCGCTGTCAAAATATTGGCATGGCTTCCACATTACGTGGGAGTCGTGATCTCACTATCATGACGTAATTTCGATCACGTGAGGTAGTTAGCCAATCATGGCTAGTATGAGGAATCTGGTTATCTCCGAGCTGTTATGGCATGGCGATTGGGTAACCAGATAAAGCGCCCCCTTACGGCCAAGAGGCGCAAACTTGGCGATGTGAATCAGCGGGGGGAACAAGGAGAGTAGGGACGTCAGTGATACAAGCTGAACAGTAGGAGCGTACAGTACATCATGGAATACTTTTCAATTTTGAAACAAGCGACATTAAACCTTAATTCTCTCTCTCTCAATTTTGAAACACATGATTGTACAATTCAAATTCAACCCCCTCCCAAATCCTGCAAAAAAAAAAATCTGGTATCTTCACTGGCTCAGAGAGAAAATTATAAGAGCATTGGGTCAATCAAAGAATTAGTGAGTGAGTGAATAGGATTTTATGTCGCTTTCAACATTATTTCAGTCATATCACGACGAACCAACTAAGCACCACCAAGCCTAGCTGCGTTATTGTTGCTTCAAAGAATAAATCTTTGAAGCAAGATGGAGCCAGACACTGTCCTACACTGAGGACAGCACAAAGGCACAGACAGGATGTATACATTGGTGCAATAAAGACAAATGCAATTACAGTGTTAGACACCACATTATCAATCAAAGACTTCCTGTACAGATGAATTGAACACTTCAGAACCTTCAGTACTTCATGGTTTAGTGTAAATACCTTATTCATTGCAGGAATTATCTTTCGCGGTTTCACCTCAAAATCAGTTTTGCTGGTTGTATCTATCGCAGGGATAATCTACCAACAGTTAAATGAACTCTGAAAATCTTAACCTTGAAAGATTGTTTTTATTTCTTTACATGGACAACTGTTTGAATTGGATACTAATTATGGGGGCCTTCCATGAGCTGGGCCTTGCTGTAAAAATAATTGTCAGTCTGTATAATTGAGTGGCAATGGAGAGCAAAGTACTGGTATTAGGGACTGAGCTCGGACAAAAACAATTTTTTTTTGTCTGTTATTAACCCTTGTGTTTATCCTGTATTATCTTCCATAATAATAATAATGGAATCTTACAAACATATTATGTCTTCGATTTTATTAAAGCATACTGCTTCATTCCGAGTATAACCATTCCTGCAGTGTAAACTGAAAATATCAACTTTGATAATTAACGGTACACGCATCCTCACTTGGACATAAGTTTTTGTCATATATGGTCCACTTCTCCCTTTTCCTGAATGTGATCCTATGAAAATATCTGTCTGTGATTATCATCCACGTGTAACCAATGAAATTCTTTGTAAGAAAACTTGACAGCCCTTTCCAGTTTCATTTCATCATCCAATGTGCTTAGGACTAATTTTGGCCACCCGGCAATAAAGCAAAAAAAAAAAAAAGATGCACCCAGCACTCGAAAATGTCAGTAACTTTAATGGTACTTGCAAAAATATGTCAGCATTATAAGTTTCCAGGTAGCTCTGCCATGTTTTCCCTGGTCCACGCTTCCTGAACATCGGCCGTAAATTGTTCGAGTTGTCGCAAATTAAAATATTCGGGAACCCTCGTGATCATGCTGATCGCTGTTAGCCGGTGGTATTGAGGAAGGCTACCGAAATCCCAGAATCTCACGTCTGATACCTGATTTGATTCTTGTATTCCAACAAATCTCAGTGATCTTGATCTTTCTCGCAAACCTCGCTTCAAACTTGGATATGATATAGATACATGTATGACATAGGCGTAACTGCAGACTCACCCGAAGTCTGTCTTCATTCATCTTCTGAAGCTCTGCCCCAGTAATGTTCTGAGTTCTGAAGAGGTCAGCATATCTGTACAGGTTCAGTGCGGCCATCCATTCCAAGACGTTATTCACCGACCATTTCTCTACAGGCTGTAACATACAAAAGGGGAATATACAGAATATACGAGCTGATATCAGTCTCTCATGTATATACAGAATATACGAGCTGATATCAGTCTCTCATGTATATACAGAATATACGAGCTGATATCAGTCTCTCATGTATATACAGAATATACGAGCTGATATCAGTCTCTCATGTATATACAGAATATACGAGCTGATATCAGTCTCTCATGTATATATACTATGATATCAGAATATACAGAATAGCTGATATCAGTCTCTCATGTATATACAGAATATACGAGCTGATATCAGTCTCTCATGTATATACAGAATATACGAGCTGATATCAGTCTCTCATGTATATACAGAATATACGAGCTGATATCAGTCTCTCATGTATATACAGAATATACGAGCTGATATCAGTCTCTCATGTATATACAGAATATACGAGCTGATATCAGTCTCTCATGTATATACAGAATATACGAGCTGATATCAGTCTCTCATGTATATACAGAATATACGAGCTGATATCAGTCTCTCATGTATATACAGAATATACGAGCTGATATCAGTCTCTCATGTATATAAAATCTGCGAGAGCTGTTGATCACTGTCCCGGATTTTATTTTGTGGGAGTGATGCGCAAATGATCCCTCTCTCAACACTGAATGTCCAGTTTTGAGGTGAGTGATCAACTGCTCTCCTAGAGCAAACTTGGGAGAGTGATCACCGTTCTAACATGAAGCTGCGCTATCAAAACCCCTCGGCTCTGAACCCCAGCTATTATAATGCAGGGTACGAATTATAAAATGTTACGGGCAGCCATTTCAAGGCCACTTTGGCCTTGCTGGCATCTAATTACCTAGAATTTGCAAAGGGGCACCAAGGCAAACAAGGAGGGCATACAAAGCCATTGGCTTGTGCATGGCCTTTGGTGTAATTCGCACCCTGGCGCGAATTACATCCAAGGCCATGCACAAGCCAATGGCTTTGTGTGCCCTCCCTGTTTGCCTTGGTGCTTCTTTGCAAATTCTAGGTAATTAGATGCCAGCAAGGCCAAAGTCGCCTTGAAATGGCTGCCCTTAACATTTTATAATTCGTACCCTGATAATGTAAGGGTGTCTCTACCAATTGATTGGCTTGTGGGAAGAAATATTTACCCCTGGTATTGTAAGTGTACTTTCTTTGAAAAAAAAAAAAGTTTTCCTCCCCTTAAATTAATTTGTTTCTGGAATAAATACATACACTATAGATATACGTTTGTCATATCTTGGTAAACACAACTAAAATTGCTGAAATAGAAATCATTAGAAGAGAGCCAAATTTGGGGAAACATTTAAGCGGTGGGAATATAAAATGACGTGTGGCAACTAAAAAGTGTTGTTAGGTTAGGTTGTTAGCAAAACAAAAAAGTAAAACTACAAATAATGTTGTGAATAAATTTTGTTTATTATAATTACTGATAAAAAAACTTGTTAGTGGAACAAGATGAGTGAATCATATTAGTAGAATAAGATCAATCAGGTGGGGGAATGGTTAGCAGTCCATTTTTTGGGAGGGATGAATAACTGTTAATGGAACTTTAATGGAAAAGATCAATAACTTCAATGAACGAACTGTTTACGCACCTTTTGTGGGAGATATTTAATTGAATGCGACCCAGACAGCCTTATGAAAGGAGTAATAGGTCTCTGAAACACCACACTGCACGTTTGGAATGTTTGTATAGATGTGGTCAATTGTTGTTCTCATGTCTGTTGTTGGTGACAGTATTTGCTGGGACAGGCCACAGCAAGTGAAGAAGCGGTCAAGATAGTATACTAACATGATATAGAAATAATATGCAAACTTAACATAGGAATTAGTGGATTTTGTTAGACAAGGGGCATAACTCTGCAAAATACTTTCTGACACGACTCATTTTCGATAGGCATCTAGTGTCATTTTCAAAACAGATTTGCAGGCATTCTTCGCATTGTGTAAGAGAATAAATCAGTCATCCAATCAATAAATAAATGTGATAGTATACAAACATGATATAGAAATTATATGCAAACTTAACATAGGAATTAGTGGATTTTATTAGACAAGGGGCATAACTCTGCAAAATACTTTCTGACACGACTCATTTTCGATAGGCATCTAGTTCAGGTCAAGAGAAACAACTGTATCACGTTAGGATGTTGTATATGGAACGGTTCTGAAATTAACACAATAACAAATCATAAATGGATTTTTATTTGTAAAAAGGGGCATAACTCTGCAAAATATTGTCCGAGATGACTCATTTTCGATAGGCTTCTGATTTACGTGAAGATAAATAGATGTAACAAGTTTGGTTGCCATGCATGAAACGATTCTGTAGATATCGTGGTAACGGACGGACGGACGTACGGACAGCCGTACATGATGACAATACCCCTAGGCCAAAGTTGGCCGAGGGGTAAAAACCGAGAGATTGAGATATACACATAATGTGTTTCAGTGAAAATGAATCTGGACTAATGTACATGTATTATAACTAGCCAACTGCATTATGCAGAATGCAAACTACTGCCATGAAACTTCTCAATCTACCCAAAATTGTAAAGCTTTTATGCAAAGCATAGAGTGGATAAAATGTTTAAGTACATGGGTCTGACCAAATCCTTCCCCAAGTTAATCTCTGCTGCAGACCCATGTTTCGTTTGTCTCATCCCCCTTCCCTCAAACCAAGGGGCCAGTTAATGTTTCAGATGATTTAATTCAATTAAATGTACATGTATATTAATCAGATTTACAGAGACTCGCTTTATTTAAACAGATGGAAAATTCAGTTAACTTAAGAATGCTTGGGGCCTAAACTAAGTGTACATTTGCTGACGGGAGATCCACTTAATCAAAGCCATGTGGTGGTGTTACCCAGTGCGAATAGTGGCTTGAACTGAATGCGATTTTCCATGAAAAATATCCCGAGAATGTAGTTTTACACTGACATAACTACTGAGTAACTTGAAAAATCTGCATTGTAAAAAGTAGTTAAAGGGACATGAACGACAAACTATGGAGCTGGCGGCGCCAGTTGAGTAATGCTCCTTGCGTTACCTGTTACACATGCTTCAAAACAAGAGAGAAGTGGGAGAATTTAACATCACTACACATGTCACATTTCTGACAGGTCATACCTGTCACACAGGTACCAATGAATGAGGGGTAACAGGTCACTGGGTTATGCAAACCTTCCCGTTACAGTACTGCAGGCTCAAGCTGGCCCACAGCTTCAGCGCAAAAACATCTGCCCCGCGGTATGTAATACTAGCAGGATTATGTGAGAGAATAATATGGGGGAGGGGGAAGTTAAAGACGGGACATTACACTCTCAAAGTAGTCTCCCTTGTTTGCGAGATCAATGAGAGCTGAATCTTCCTCTTAAAGTTGAAGCATTTTGGCACGAGTGATTTGATTTGAGGAGAGTGATTTTCAAGTTATTCCATACGAATTGCTGCCCTCGACAAGAGTCAATTTTCATCAGAAAAATTAATTTTGAATTGATCATGCATGTGTAGGTTTACAACCTCTGCATGAATCTGAAATGATCAGTTTGTTATAGAGTTTGAAACACATGTATTATTGTGAGCCTTCATTGTCACCTCTATCAACATTTGGGAGATAATTGGACAAGCGAAACATGAAAATGAGAAGACAATACGGGCAATCTAATATCCTACCAGCAGAATTCAACAAAACACATTTAAACTATGTGTTTTGCAAATTTGTCATCGGAGTCGTTTAGCCAGATGTGTCGCTTCGTGTACGTACATACGTGTATCAGATGAAATAACAGATTGAGACATGTAGATACAAAATTGACTTTTAATAAACAATTAAAATAAATATGAACAGCTGTAGAATCAATATAACTATGTCTGGAAATTCATTTACATGTTTAGTTTCATAATTGCCAACTTCTTACCCTAAATATACATCTTTATTTCTCTCTAATCGTATGTGGTTAATTAGTTAACATTGAATCTTATCCATGTAATAATTCATTTATCTGGGACAGCTTTTTTTAAGTTATTGTTACGCTAAAGAAATAGCTCAACATGCATTTATGAGGTTCAAACCCCTCAAGCTACATGTATGCATGTATAAAATTATCTCTCAAGAACAGAGCAGGCATGGCTACCGGCTAAATTACAACCAGGATGTAGATAACAATTAATCAAAGTTAATTACGTCCCCTTTGTTTTTTGAGTCATGTTTCGATGTAATCTGCGGACTGAGTTTAAACCACGTGGCTGCAGCGTGGCGACTGGCATGACATGGTGGTTCAGCATGTAGAGCTTCCCCAGTTCAAACATGGACACAGTAGGTACACACGAGGCTGTGCGGTCAAACCACAAATGATAGTCCCATGCTGGCGGAATGTGATGTTTACTGGAACAAGGACACGTATTCGTGGAGGAGATGATCAGGCTGTTGAAATACTATCGACCGCATCTCGAAACTTCCTCAATCTGCGTAGTTGTCCAGTCTTCCGGAGCTCGGACTGTTACATGATCACGAGCGATGTAACAATGAAGACAGAATTGACCCTTTATTCACACAATACATGTACCGGATAACTTTGATAGTCTGTCCGTCCTCAACCAGGAAGAGATCGTATGATCACGGAAATGTTAAATCTCGTCTAAATAGGTTCACTTCTTCATGTAGATTAACATGAAGGTCAAGGCGGAAGATTTCGTAAATTGATAGAGATCTGAATAAATTCATATTCAAGTGAATGTAGAATTGAGCATTTATACTCCGCAACATACACTTCACAACATACACTTCACAACATACACTTCACAACATACACTTCACAACATACACTTCACAACATACACTTCAAACAATTAAAGAAGAGAATATCATTAGAATGGTCATATAATCGTCGAATAAAAGATCAGAAATTTTTTGTTGCATTTTTGTGAGCTACATCATCTTGGCTCAGGTGACTCAAACAAAATGACCGTCTTTGCAATGACTGTCTCTAATATTTGATGTTAGACTATCAGTATTGTAGAGGCTATAATGTTAGTAGAGGCTATAATGTTAGACTATCAGTATTGTAGAGGCTATAATGTTAGTAGAGGCTATAATGTTAGACTATCAGTATTTTAGAGACTATAATGTTAGACTATTACTATCAGTATTGTAGGAGAGAGAGAGAGAGAGAGAGAGAATTAAGGTTTAATGTTGCGTTCAGTAATATTTCAGCTATATAGCGACGATCAAACAAAATTCTTAGTACTAACTTAGTAATCCAACACATTAAAACATACATGTACACACATTAAAACTTATGTAACAACCCGATTTCTCTCAAATAACCCAAGATGCAATCCTCCCTAACCCGAGTAAAAAGATCTTCCAAAGTAGTGGCCCGATAAAAAGCATCTCTTACAATCTTAAAATCTATGCATTCGATAAGAGTATGTTTCACCGCGAGGTCTTCATGGCATGGAACACACCTTGGGACTGGCTCTTTTTTTAGTAAATGTTCGTGAGTCAATCGTGTATGGCCGATTCTACATCGTCTGATCATGGTTTGATTGAAACGTTCTTGGCTGCCCAGATGAGTGTAGCCTACAGTTAGAGATTATAATGTCAGACTATCAGTATTGTAGAGACTATAATGTTAGACTATCAGTATTGTAGAGACTATAATGTTAGACTATCAGTATTGTAGAGACTATAATGTTAGACTATCAGTATTGTAGAGACTATCAGTATTGTAGAGGTTAGACTATCAGTATTGTAGAGACTATAATGTAGACTATCAGTATTGTAGAGGCTATAATGACTATCAGTATTGTAGAGACTATGATGTCAGACTATCAGTATTGTAGAGACTATAATAGACTATCAGTATTGTAGAGACTATAATGTAGACTATCAGTATTGTAGAGACTATAATGAGACTATCAGTATTGTAGAGACTATAATGTTAGACTATCAGTATTGTGAGACTATCAGTATTGTAGAGACTATAATGTGAGACTATCAGTATTGTAGAGACTATCAGTATTGTAGAGACTATCAGTATTGTAGAGACTATAATGTTAGACTATCAGTATTGTAGAGACTATAATGTTAGACTATCAGTATTGTAGAGACTATCAGTATTGTAGAGACTATAATGTTAGACTATCAGTATTGTAGAGACTATCAGTATTGTAGAGACTAATATTAGACTATCAGTATTGTAGAGACTATCAGTATTGTAGAGACTATAATGTTAGACTATCAGTATTGTAGAGACTATCAGTATTGTAGAGACTATAATGTCAGACTATCAGTATTGCAGAGACTCTCAGTATTGTAGAGACTATAATGTCAGACTATCAGTATTGTAGAGACTATAATGTTAGACTATCAGTATTGTAGAGACTATAATGTCAGACTCAGTATTGTAGAGGCTATAATGACTATCAGTATTGTAGAGACTATAATGTCAGACTATCAGTATTGTAGAGACTATAATGTTAGACTATCAGTATTGTAGAGGCTATAATGTTAGACTATCAGTATTGTAGAGACTATAATGTTAGACTATCAGTATTGTAGAGACTATAATGTTAGACTATCAGTATTGTAGAGGCTATAATGTTAGACTATCAGTATTGTAGAGACTATAATGTTAGACTATCAGTATTGTAGAGACTATAATGTTAGACTATCAGTATTGTAGACTATAATGTTAGACTATCAGTATTGTAGAGACTATAATGTCAGACTATCAGTATTGTAGAGACTATAATGTCAGACTATCAGTATTGTAGAGGCTATAATGACTATCAGTATTGTAGAGACTATAATGTCAGACTATCAGTATTGTAGAGACTATAATGTTAGACTATCAGTATTGTAGAGGCTATAATGTTAGACTATCAGTATTGTAGAGACTACAATGTTAGACTATCAGTATTGTAGAGGCTATAATGACTATCAGTATTGTAGAGACTATAATGTCAGACTATCAGTATTGTAGAGGCTATAATGACTATCAGTATTGTAGAGACTATAATGTCAGACTATCAGTATTGTAGAGACTATAATGTTAGACTATCAGTATTGTAGAGACTATAATGTTAGACTATCAGTATTGTAGAGACTATAATGTCAGACTATCAGTATTGTAGAGACTATCAGTATTGTAGAGGCTATAATGTCAGACTATCAGTATTGTAGAGACTATAATGTCAGACTATCAGTATTGTAGAGGCTATAATGACTATCAGTATTGTAGAGACTATGATGTCAGACTATCAGTATTGTAGAGGCTATAATGACTATCAGTATTGTAGAGACTATAATGTCAGACTATCAGTATTGTAGAGACTATAATGTCAGACTATCAGTATTGTAGAGACTATAATGTCAGACTATCAGTATTGTAGAGACTATAATGTCAGACTATCAGTATTGTAGAGGCTATAATGACTATCAGTATTGTAGAGACTATAATGTCAGACTACATGTATCAGTATTGTAGAGACTATAATGTTAGACTATCAGTATTGTAGAGACTATAATGTCAGACTATCAGTATTGTAGAGACTATAATGTTAGACTATCAGTATTGTAGAGACTATAATGTTAGACTATCAGTATTGTAGAGACTATAATGTTAGACTATCAGTATTGTAGAGACTATAATGTTAGACTATCAGTATTGTAGAGACTATCAGTATTGTAGAGACTATAATGTGAGACTATCAGTATTGTAGAGACTATAATGTTAGACTATCAGTATTGTAGAGACTATCAGTATTGTAGAGACTATAATGTTAGACTATCAGTATTGTAGAGACTATAATGTTAGACTATCAGTATTGTAGAGACTATAATGTTAGACTATCAGTATTGTAGGGACTATAATGTTAGACTATCAGTATTGTAGAGACTATAATGTTAGACTATCAGTATTGTAGAGACTATAATGTTAGACTATCAGTATTGTAGAGGCTACAATGTATAATGTACATGCAGGGATGCCTGGTAACCCACCACTCGATATAAATCAAGTTTATAGATGCATGTACATTAATTGTTCCAAAGATATCCTAGAATTATACTCAAAGGCAGATGGTGATGTACTCCTCATCATTAACATGTACCTGTAGATTAGCAGGTTTCAAAGAGCCACACACATGTACATGTATAAACATGCATGTCATTCAGGGCGGCTTCTTCAGTTTTAAACCAGGATAAATAGCTTCTGTTCCTCATTAATTTGTTCATTGAAGGCTCAGATTCCCAGTTATATCAGTTGCTGGGTTCTGTCCCTGACCTCTCCAGGACTTGCCTCATAATCAATACAGCCTGGGTACAGTAGTACTCAGTTTAACATCCCTCAACTGTCAGTAAAAGCATCTGATTTATTGGAGCATGGAGCCTTCCACCAATGGAACTTGTTCAATATATATATGTAATCATTTGTTCCAAGGTTGAATACATGTATGTACAATTTCAGTTTTTAACCTGAAAAACTGACATACATATATACAATATATTTTATTTTGTTCAATACAATGACATAATGTAAAGACGCAATAACCTATGTCATATGTATTTAAATATATTTTGATTTATATCCAGAGATAAATAATAAAAATAAAATGTTAATATATGCTATGTGTATATGTCCACATATTGCGTAAAATCTATATTTTGTGAGGGGGAGAACACTGATCTTTATCCCTCATTCAGGAATGTTCTCCGTGTTGACACAAAAGACCAGCGGATTTAACATTTATTTAAAGAAGCCTGAAATGTGTTTTTAAAGGAATTAGGATACATGTATCGCTGTGCTACCTCAACACGCAGCTGCCCAAACTGAGTAGAATGGCAAATACGCAAAAAAAAAGCTGCTGTGCTACTGTATAGGTGCACCTGTACTCTGTTGGATCCCTATTGAGCAGAGTGCCTCGATATAAATACTAACTTCAAACTAATGGCCATTCTTGTTACACGATCAAGTTTCTGTACACATGTGCTTACACCAATGTATCTAAAAAAGATGAATTTCATGTGTATGAAATACAATGTATTGATTGAGAATGTAGTAGCCAATTACCTCCCTTGGCCTACATACAGTGTACCTGGTAACACGAAGTTCTCCATAGCAATGAACAGTGCATGAACCATCTACCATTCCAGATCCATGCTCCTACCAGTCAAGACATTTATTGACCGTTCAAATCTATCAGTCCAAATGTTCATCGCATTAATAGTGTTCAAGGGTACGTTGCCCCTTTGCATAAAATATAATTTAATGGCTTAGATTATCAGTATGTACAGGTATAAATTTTCTTCCCTCATCATCCATGTTTAATGTGTATGAGGACATTTCGCACAGAGGACATTTCACACAATTCAGTAATAACATATGTATTCATTACCATTGGCAGAGGGAGGATGTGTAGGGCGGTGCAGGGGAGTGGGTTACACAGCCTACTCTGTATGACCAGTGTCCATTGTACTACGATGGAGTGCGGCCCAATCAAACCAATCAACCACCCATTTCACAACATTTTTTTTTTGCATAATAAATGCCAGCTCTTCAAACATATCAACAATCTTGTACACTGAATATTCATAACAGGGATGGATTAAAATGATTTAAAATTTTGTGGTGTTTTTTTTGTGTGTGCAAATTTCAGGGAGCATAAAAACTTACACTCCTTATTCGGAGTCCTGCACAGTGCACTGGAGAAGTATCAAATTAGTGAGTGACAAACTGAGTCAGTACCCCTGGAGACCATGTCAGTCTCATTCATGGATTCATCAATAATTCTGGGCCAACTGAAGGAAGCGGATTACATCAGACATTCAACTTCTTTGATCTGACCCCGAGTACATCCACCACAGCTGAGCATCAACTAAGTCAGCTCAAAAGGGAAAATTAATGACTAAATATGCCTCATCCCAAAATGTATGGGAGACGAGAAGGTCCACAGAGATACCAAACGGTACCAGTACCTTTAATGTGGAGGTTTTGGTAGCAGTAGCTCAATATTTAGACCAGAGCTGGCAATTTAAGTTAGGATGAAAAGCCAATGATTGATCCCTAAAGCCCCCTCCCCCACCCCAACAAACAACTCAACTTCAAATAATGTTCCCTACTGGATCACACCATGAAAGTATTGGCATGATTCAAATCTATAATACATACTCGTATAGATTACAAATATTCCTTATCTCTTAGGAAACCCAGGCAAATCTTATTATACCTTGGCAACACCACATGCTAGATGAATGGGCATGTCCATCCACCCCCCCCCCCCCCCCCCCCCCAGATGATTGATACCAACTCTGTTGTAGCATCATGACCATTGTCTCCAAATTATTGTATGATTAAATATGTAGTCTAATGTACAACAACATTTCCAAAAATGTACATTTTGCATGGTGAAAACAGATACTGGTATAGTCTGTATTCAATGACTGTGGCATGTGTAAGTATGTGTATTGAGCCAGCAAGATTCCCGCTAAACATGGGTGTTGAAGTTAGTGATTGTTCTCTACAGTTACATGGATGCAGATTGACGAATGTCTGTTACCGGATCTTGGTAATGATGAATTCTGTTCATTAATATAGGATGAGAGTTTGTCGTTGACGTCAGATGATGTATTAGATTTCATGAATGGGGATTGAATTACTTTCTGTGGCTTTCAGAATACTATTAAACCAAGGAGATATTTTTGTCATTTATTCCCGTGGCACTCAGGAATTGATGACCAGGGATGTCAGTAAGTTTTGAAGTATCAGGTGAAAGGCATGGAAATAGGCAGCCACACCAAGTGACATTTAGGTTTCATGTATAGGAATTACATGTACATGAAAAGTAAGGCCTGGTACACACCAGCCAGTTTTCCTTGACAAATGAGACCAAATTTGTGGAAGACTGTTACAGCCTTTCGTTATATCTTGCTCTGGTACTGTCATCATCTATAATACAAGCTTGTAAGAAAGGTAATGGCCACTACAGACTTCCATAAATTTGGAATCACTTGTCATTGTCAAGGAGAACTGGTTGATGTGTATCAGGTTTAAGCAGCAGTTTTGAGTCAGTTTGGTCATAGCAGAGGGTCACAATGGGATGCCTACCACCTTTTGATGACATCCCTCATCACTGTATTACTTCATTAATTTTAATCCACATTAACTTCCATGTGTAGCTGATATGTCTTCCTAAATATCCATCATGTGGAGTGTATCACTTCCATCATATCCAACAAGATTGTACATGAACATTAATTATTCTAAACCAATTAAGTATAGTTCCACGCAGCATTAACAAAAACATATGCTATCAAGGTGGGTTGCAGCAGTATTTGAACTGATAATTTTGAGAAAAAAAACCCCAAAAATGAAAAAGTGGAGTACATCAAAACCCTCGGAGTACTCCATTTCTTCTAATTATTCAGACGGCAAAACTTCAGGCCATTGTGGAGAGAAATTCTGCAAACATTCTACAAATTTCACTAGCTATCTTTGCAGTTCTTGAGATAAATAACATATCCATGCCACAGTATTTAGTCTCAGTTGACATAAAGATGGATATTTTCTGCTTCTAAGTCTAAAAATGCTGTTTGAAAAATTAGAAGAAATAGGGTACTTTTAGACATAGTAATAGACATTACACTCAAAATCTGTATTTAACAAACTTTGTATACAGGTGTATGTGGGCTGTTAACCTAATATTGATCAAGCCGGTTTTGATTTTGGACCCTTTTAGAAAGAAAAAATAAATCAGGTTAATGAGATAATGTATAATTATGTAGGAAGAAGATGCAGCTGTGTTATAATGCTCCCTAAGTCAATGCCCTGTGGCAAAATTCATGGGGCAACTTGTCCAACACGCATGAGTGACTATAAAAATGTCTCAGGCCTTTGAAGCCACATTTATTCAACAATAGCCCTGTATGCAAGATCCTGGCCACGGCTGGCCTGGATTCTTCAACAAGATTGCTTTGCCAGCATCTTTATGCAGAACTGTGTAACAGGAGGTTAAGGTTAATACAGGGCAGTAGGTTAATATATGCAGATTGATGGGTTGTGACAGGTGCACCTTTAGAAGTGGGGGGGGGAGGGGGGGGGGAATGGACAATCTGAGCCACTGTTGCCATACTGTTACACAGATGCGGTACAAGTGCAAGAGAACTTAAGGGTCATGCCTGTGTGTGTATTTTTTTTTGCTGGTGGGGGTGGGGTAGGGGGGGTGAGGGTAGGGTGGGAACTTTGTACCACATTCTACATGTACTCAATGGGCAAGTCCTCCAATTGCCACGAGGGTTTAATCAGTGCCCCATGAATAAGCGGGGAGAGCAGTCTGAGTGTCTAACACACCACTGACAGTCTGTTACATAGATGTAGTGCAAGTGCAAGAGAAATGTCATCTATGTGTGTGTATTTCTTTTTTTAATTCTGTGGATAATAATATGGCAATGAATCTACAGCACCCTTACAACTCCATGTACCACAGGATTACAGATTATGATAGTGCTGTATCACATGCTACTCACTAGACAAGTCCTCCAATTGCCACAAGGATAAAATCAGTTCCAGGCAGAAGTTAACTTTAGGTCACTCGCATTAGGAAATATTTCCTGGTCCTATTTTCATTGTAGGTGAACCTTAAACCAATGGGTATACATATTGTGTCAAAGCGGATTAGAAGTGTTGAGACATGCTGAGGTGGAACAGGAGAAGGAAAACGAGGAGATAAACACAATCATCAGAGATACACACAACCATCAGAGATACACACAACCATCAGAGATTCACACAACCATCAGAGATACACACAACCATCAGAGATTCACACAACCATCAGAGATACACACAACCATCAGAGATTCACACAACCATCAGAGATACACACAACCATCAGAGATACACACAACCATCCGAGATACACACAACCATCAGAGATACACACGACCATCAGAGATTCACACAACCATCAGAGATTCACACAACCATCAGAGATACACACAACCATCAGATACACACAACCATCAGAGATTCACACAACCATCAGAGATACACACAACCATCAGATACACACAACCATCAGAGATACACACAATCATCAGAGATAAACACAACCATCAGAGATTCACACAACCATCAGAGATTCACACAAGATACACACAACCATCAGAGATACACACAATCATCAGAGATACACACAACCATCAGAGATAAACACAATCATCACAGATACACACAATCATAAGAGATACACACAACCATCAGAGATACATAAAACCATCAGATACGCACAACCACCAGAGATAAACACAACTATCAGAGACACACACAACCA
>JAVTVY010017149.1:0-63327 GCA_036873755.1 Hanleya hanleyi | reverse complement strand
GGGATCCGACTGGACTAATGTATCGTCCGTTTTCATCATTTTGCGCTTGCGCAGTCTTGTCGTCGTATAGAAAGCAGGCATTTGGGGGATTCGTGGAGGTTTGTTGAGTGGTTGACCATCCCGGGTCAAATGGACCGTGTGGGGTATCAGTGTGAAGCTCTCGTAGGAAAAGTGGAAATTGCCTTTCATTTGTGGGGCGCTCACTTCCGGATGCGTGGGGCGCTGCCCTCAGCCAATCAGAAGCGAGTATTTTGACCCAGTGCATTATGGGACATATCCAAGATGGCGGCGTCTGCCTTCTGGTTCAAGATGGCGGCACGTCCGGTGTCGAAAACTGACCATTTTGTCGGAATGTGGTCATCTGGTGTCGAAAGCTGGACCTTGTATGGGTCCCGCCTAATTTGGTGTGGAGATGGACCACTATTGGTCCGAATGCGCCCTGTGGGATGTCATCTTGTAGTTCTCGGGGTGCAGACTACGATTTGAGGAATGTTCACGTCATCTGTGATGTCATTGGTGAAGTCATCAGTAGGAGTAGTAGCCAAAGTGGGCATTTTGGGGCAGTGAAAGAGGGTATTTGGTGTAGAGATGGACCACCCTTGGTCGAATGTGTCGTGGGAAGTGTCATCTTGCAGTTCTCGGGGTGTAGACTCCATTTGAGGGATGTCCACAGCATCTGTGACGTCATCAGTACGAGTAGTAGCGAAAGAACATGCTTTATAATTGGCTCAGTGCCAATTTTTTCCCACGATTTGGACTGATGAGGGACACATGTTCATTCCTATATTTACATACACTACCACCACCACCACCACCACCACACACCACCACACACCACCAACGCCACCACCGAGCGTTGACGGGCGTCAACGCCCGGTGGTGGTGGTAGCCCCCGTGTGGCAGAGCTCTTGGATCGGAGCTCTCGGAGCTCAAAGCTTGTGGAGCTCAGAGCTCAGAAATGACGTCATCGCAGGCATGCGCGTGTACCTGTGCTGCACCCGCACCCTGGTGTACCCTATTCCCTACGGACTATAGGGTACAGGGTGCAGCACAGGTACACGCGCATGCCTGCGATGACGTCATTTCTGAGCTCTGAGCTCCACAAGCTTTGAGCTCCGAGAGCTCCGATCCAAGAGCTCTGCCACACGGGGGCTACCACCACCACCGGGCGTTGACGCCCGTCAACGCCCGGTGGCGGCGTTGGTGGTGGCGTTGGTGGTGGTGTTGGTGGTGTGTGGTGGTGTGTGGTGGTGGTGTTGGTGGTGTTGGTGGTGGTGTGTGGTGGTGGTGGTAGTGTCTGTAAATATAGGAATGAACATGTGTCCCTCATCAGTCTAAATCGTGGGAAAAAATTGGCACTGAGCCAATTATAAAGCATGTTCTTTCGCTACTACTCGTACTGATGACGTCACAGATGCTGTGGACATCCCTCAAATGGAGTCTACACCCCGAGAACTGCAAGATGACACTTCCCACGACACATTCGGACCAAGGCTGGTCCATCTCTACACCAAATACCCTCTTTCACTGTCCCAAAATGCAAATCACAGATGACGTGAACATTCCTCAAATCGTGGTCTGCACCCCGAGAACTACAAGATGACATCCCACAGGGCGCATTCGGACCAATAGTGGTCCATCTCTACACCAAATTAGGCGGGACCCATACAAGGTCCAGTTTTCGACACCAGATGACCACATTCCTACAAAATGGTCAGTTTTCGACACCGGACGTGCCGCCATCTTGAACCAGAAGGCAGACGCCGCCATCTTGGATATGTCCCATAATGCACTGGGTCAAAATACTCGCTTCTGATTGGCTGAGGGCAGCGCCCAGCGCATCCGGAAGTGAGCGCCCCACAAATGAGAGGCAATTTCCACTTTTCCTACGAGAGCTTCACCCGGGATGGTCAACCACTCAACAAACCTCCACGAATCCCCCAAATGCTTGCTTTCTATACGACGACCAGACTGCGCAAGCGCAAAATGATGAAAACGGACGATAGATTAGTCCAGTCGGATCCCACTCACTCACTCACTCACTCACTCACCGTCGTTAGTGCGTCCATGCGTTAAGACGGGCGTTGGGGACGCCTCACGGGCGTTGTGCACGCCTCACTCACTCACTCACTCACTCACACGCGCGCATACACTCACACTCACAGGTAACTCTACCAGGTAGTTGGATGTAAAAATAGGCCGTTATCTACTCCAAATGCACTCCACCGCACCTCCGAAACTCCCGCTTTCGCTACTACTCTCACTGATGACGTCACCAGTGCCGTCACAGGTGACGTGGGCATCCCTTCAAGTCGTGGTCTACACCCCGAGTGCTACAAAATAACACTTCCCTAGACACATTCGGACCAATAGTGGTCCATATCGGCCTCAAAATGTCTATTTTCATACTACGGCCTGCCGGCGCATGCGCAGAATAACGATATTCCTAACACCCATCCACCCAGGCGGATGCGCCCTCACGTATGCATCCCATTGATACCTCATTCGACTCAATCAGACCATTAGTGGCCCACCTAGACCCCAAAACGTTCCTTCCAATGCACTTTTCCCACAATTCCCTGTCTGCGCATGCGCAGACTGTTGAACACGAACGACACACTTGTCCAGGCGGATGCTCCTTCACGAATGCTTCACAACGATACCTCATAAGACTCCATCGGTTCACTAGGGGCTCACCTCGACTCCAAAACGTCTATTTCCATACCCTTTTCCCACAATTCCCTGTCTGCGCATGCGCAGAATGTCGAACACGGACGACACACTAGTCCAGGCGGATGCTGCCTCATGACTGCTTTACATTGATACCTCACTCAACTCCATTGGACCATTGGTGGTCCACCTAGACCCCAAAACGTCTATTTCCATACATTTTGTCTACTGCGCATGCGCAGAATGACGTCAGTTCCACGTCATACTAGTCCAGGCGGATGCCCCCTCACGTATCCTTTACAACGATACCTCACTCGACCCCATCGAACGATTAGGGGCCCACCTCGACCGCAAAATGTCCATTTCCATGCTCTTTTCCCACAATTCCCTGTCTGCGCATGCGCAGAATGGTGACAACGCCCGAGCCACTAGTCCAGTCAGATGCCCCCTCACATAGGCTTCACATTGATACCTCATACGACTCCATAGGACCACTAGTGGCCCACCCAGACCCCAAAACGTCTATTTCCATATCCTTTTCCCACAATTCCCTATCTGCGCATGCGCAGAATGTTGACAACGGCCGAGACACTAGTCCAGGCGGATGCCCCCTCATGTGTGCTTCACATTGATACCTCATACGACTCCATCGGCCCATTAGGGGCTCCCATCGATCCCAAAACGTCTATTTCCATACCCTTTTCCCACAATTCCCTGTCTGCGCATGCGCAGAATGGTGACAACGCCCGAGCCACTAGTCCAGTCAGATGCCCCCTCACATAGGCTTCACATGGATACCTCACTCAACTCCATTAGGAGCTCCCCTAGACCCCAAAACGTCTATTTCCATACCCTTTGTCCACCGCGCATGCGCAGAATGACGCTATTTCAACCCCACACCCAGCCCATCAGATGCCCCTTTACGAATGCTTCACTTTGATACCTCACTCGACCCAATCGGACCATGCAGCGTACTTGATGTCTGGGGACTACTTTTTCTCCGCGGAAGCTTTTTCCCGCGACCGCATCACCGCCAGACATGACCGCATCACCGCGGAGGAATACAAAGGTCACGTGACCTTGTATCCGAGTTCAAGAGAATAAGCCGCTGCCACATTGGTCAAGTTTTTTACCAAATTCAAGATGGCGGCCAAACTCTGGCAGAGGTTACTTTCCAATCTCCAGCGCCAACGCCTCAAGTTTAAGTGCAAAGAGGTCAATACGACCTTTTCCGTGTTTATACTACTACTTATGCCCCTTTATCGTCAACATCGATATATGCTTGTCCGGTTCATATCACCACTAGTATTTGATGGGCAGCATCGAACTTACATGCAAGATGTTTACCTTGCAGATGGGTCGGGTTTTTGCTCTTTTCGGTTATTTTGGGCAGAGTTATGTTCCTTGATGACATAAGACTTATGAACAACATCAATGTATGGTACATTACATTGTACATTGTTCTCTGGGCTGTCTCTCTAAGAATTACAAGCGTCTAGTCCGTCATTCATAATCCAGCCGTCGTCCATTAGAGAATATCCGCGTCCATAATCCAAAGACCTATTCCATATTCCATATAACAGTATTAGCACCAAATTCAAAAAGACAATCATAGTATACATTCGATACTTCGATACTTACATTGAAGATGATTTACTATATTGTATGGGCCTAGTGCACTGTCGAGTTGTTTGGACCTTTTTCGATGATTTCCACTGAGGTATGGCCCTATTATCGTCAACATCAATATGCTTGTCTGGTCCCTATAACGGTTACTATTTGATGGAAAACTTGGAAGATGCTTAGTACTTTGCAGATGTGCTTTCAGTGATTTCCCAGCTGTATCTCCCTTATTAAATGACGAAATTTTTTTTACCTTTGACTGGTGTGATGTTCCCCAGATTTATAACACTTTATCCTCAAAATCAAGATATGCTGGTCCGGTCCATATCTCGGTCAATATTTAAAGGAACTTCGAAACTTGTATGGAAGATGATTATTTCATGTCCCGATACCTGAAGTTGTTAGCATCATGATGTCATGATGGGCTGAAAATGACTTTGTAAGACTATACTAGTCTCAATCATTTTGATTTTGTATTCGGCAGATATCAGTCCTATGATAATCGATTGTTTGGTATATTCCCGCATTTCCTTGTTTAATATAGGCCTAACATCATGCTAGATCTATATGAAAAGATGAAATCCATGGATGGAATTTCTGTCTTGGCCCCCATAGTGTCATATAGATAAATATTTATGTTCAATATACTTCCATATATATGCACATAAAAATTGCCGATTTAGCATTCTATTTCTGCCATTTGTGGATCATAATGGGCATTCATACAACTACAGAATCAATGTCGGTCACGTGACGTTCAGTCAGTGCGTTACACGCGCGCATGCTATGCTCCATGGAATTTATCGGTGATTGTTGTACCTGCACGCCTGGGGCAGCGATGCTGTCACGGTAGGCGACAAGGTGTGGAGTTGTTTCGAACAAGTCGATCGTTGTTGTGACGTGTAATATAGGGGCCGACTACCTGTGCTGAAGGTGGTTCTGACCGTAAAGCTGCACACCGGTAGAGGATTTCAACATGCGCGCTGGGCCTTTGTCCAATTTATGTAGGCTACTGGCTGTGTACGACAGGAAATTTTGTCCTACTCCGATTTCAAATTGCGTTCATCTTATGGTAGTGAAACTGTCAATGTTTCGGTTTAGGTTTTAGTCATCAACTAATAGAGTAATTGATGGTGTCGTGTCAAGCTGTTATATCACAATCTACATGTAAATAACAACCCGATTGGAGTTCCAACTTCCAGTTCAGCACAACTCAGTCAACTGCATGACCTGTCATATTTTCATGGGAAACGTTATTTTACCTGACGAATTTTATCTGTCAGACATTTGTAGCACATAGCTGCAATGGGAGATGTCGGTTAGTATAGTGACAATAAACAGACATTGTAAACCGACGAGAGCGGGAAGATGGTCTCTGTATCCCCTCAGCTATTTACTGACTGGGATGGAGTATTTGATGACCTGTTTGGCTCAGAAGGTTAGTACATATTGACAGCTATTAGTTTACTACTACTTCGTAATACGTTAGTGATTAACTTGCAAGGTGTTGTTGAATGCAATTTTTTTCGGTTTGTTCTTGTCTATTTCAGCTGAGGTGTCATTGTAAACTGAAATAGGAATGTAATAATTGTTTAACTGTACCGGTAACTAAATATAAAAATTACTAAATATAGGCCTAAAGTTTGTAGAATTCAAGATATTTAAAGATTTAACATGCAATTATACCAGTCTAAATTCAAATCAAACTAAATCTTGCTGTCACTAATTGGTTTATCTATTCATAGAACTGTTATCATTTCTATCTCCTGTGTTATCTTCTAATCCTCTATTAAAATGCTTATCATAAAGAGGGAGGGATATCATTTAATGTCTTATGTAATTTAGGTTGGAATAATAACAAGATTTACCTAATTATTAATTTGTTACATGTACATAAGGAAATTTCTTAGTTAAATGGAAAATGACATGAAATGATTTATTTCACTCAATAGATTTACAGTAATCCCTTGAATAATTCAATCCCCCTATCAATATTCAATCACCCTCTATTTTGGAAACAAAATTAAATCGGTGTAAACCCTGTAATTCATTGAAATAACTAAGAAATACTGGATTATATGCATGATTTTTTCAACTTTCTGTTTTAATAAAATTGATGCCCCCAGATTTCCTGGTGCAAAAGAATTATTAGAGGGATTACTATATATAATTTTAATTCAGCTGAACCCAGGATAAATATTTACTTTTCGCTGGTAGATAAAATCAAATAAAATTTTCATCGAATTACATCTTCAAAATACACAGGGGGATCTTAGATAGCCATTGAGCTTATTCCTGAGTAAGCTCCATGGTATAACTAATAATCGATCAAATACTTTGTGATATTATTACCTTACAGAACTCCAATTAATTTGTTTTTCTTTTGGGTGCCATTAATCACTTTAATGAGTAGAGAGCTATATACTGTACAGCATATTAGAGTATGTTACTGACAGATGATATACATGGTAATAGCCTGTAATCAAGGTAGATTATAATAAGGTTCACAGCAAGTACCTGCTAAATCTAATGGCCTATTCCATGGTAACAGGGTTGATTGTATATTGGGTTAGTCCATTTTAATCCTCACTGATTTATAGGGGGATGCTGGTCATAATCCTTGCTTAATTGAGTGGCAGTAAATTTCTGTATAGTTATCCATACATGTTACTTAACTGCTAGTGACAGGGAGATTAGGTAATAACTAGAAATAGCTCAATGATGGGATCCATACATCCTTCAATTTTACAGGTTAAACTGTGACAGAGTATTCGAGGTAGTTTACCTTGAGATTTCAGAGTCATTTTCTTGAGTCATCATGGGGCTTGGTTTCAACAGTTTTATTAGCACGTTGATGCTGCATGTGGGAATACCGGGCCAGGATTGAGGTGAAAAAGAAACTTTAAGGTTGAGTGATCAAGAGAATGGCTCCATGAGCCAGGTGCTTGGATACTTGTATACATGTTGTTCACCGTAAAGCTCGAAAGCATTCAGAAATCTGAAAAAGAAAAAAATTCTAAGTTTCTCTCGTTAAGAAAAAACTTCCAAAGCCCTATGGATGTATTGAACTCGCATAGTTGTTTGTATGTATTGCTGAAGGTAACCCACTTTGCCAAAAATCCTAAGGGTCTTAAACCCCTTTTCAAATACAGGTAAATAAATCTGAAATTCAGGTGCTAACTTGTACTGGCTGGTAAGGGCTCCTAGTTCAGCTGTTGAATAATACCCCATATCTCACAGGTGACAGGATTGGCTTTATTTGTCTGATTGTTTCATCCGGTATAACCAAGATTCTGAGCGTTCATACTCATGTCAGGAATTTCTCCCCATATGCTCCGGTGTGTTGTCAGTCTGGCCAGTATATATGAGCCTTATGAGCCTTGAGGAACATGTGGCCACTGTATACAGGCTGTGTGTCTGAAGCGTGGCCATAATTAGAACATAAATGATGACAACAGGACAAGTCGTCAGTGTGACCTACATGTAGTGCAGTTTTCGCTTGTCGTGACAGTAAGTAATTTACAGAGTTTAAGACAGGACTCAAACTCCAAAAATGATAATATAGGTATTCTTCGCTTCAATTGGTTATTAAATTGTGCAAATTGAATTTTAACAGGGTAACAATGGTTGCATTCATTAACAAATAAAGAGTATATTGTTCATTACAATTCAAAATACGATCCCAATACTTACAGTCGTTTTTCAGACCAATTCATGATTTTATAGCAGTTTTCATGATATTATATTTTGCAACTCCCCTTCACATGCGACATGACTTTCTCAATTTTAATTAAGATTTGATGTTTCCATTGCTCTATATAATACTTTTAGGATATTTTGTGGAATTTGAGAAATATTCACTTGGCAAAAATTGTACTGAAATCCTATAAGGTTATCCTCTCAATTTGGATCTCTGAAAAATGATGGGCTCACCTTGATATTGGAATTCCACCCAAGTTTGGATGATAAGTATAATACCTATATAGCCAAAATAACAACAACATAACTCTGGCATCATTAACAGATCGATAAGAAAACTCCTTCTAAACTTGGTCATCATTGTTTCTATGGTTACAATGTCCATCCCAAATTTAGAGTTCTTTTGGACACCACCTTAATACAAGAACCATTCTCCTAGACGTTAAAGTGTGAGCTGTAGAATTGACCAATGAGCATATCTGATGGCATTTGACCTGTGTAGATGAAAGTGAAGCAAACCACGAGATGTGTCCTACATTCTTGACCGGACAAGCCACGTGTCAGCCATACTTTTTTCGACTCTGGAATTTATTTTCTCTCTGGGCAGAATGGAGTAAATTCAAAATATTTTCTAGCAGGATTTAGACCCATTCTTTTGAAAATGATGACCAGCTGTGGAGAATGCAAACAAGTTCCGGAGTGTTTAAAGGATATAGTTTTGGGTCGAGTTTTCTTCATTTGAGAAATGTTCAAAATGATTTATACCTGTGTTAACATGTCTGAAGACTGACTGAATTCATTGCCCTGCCATGGGCTTATAAGGACATTAGTGGCATTTCTTATGTACCTACTGTTTTGCCTGTGCCAGGTCCAGTAATCCACCACACTAGAGTTCTCAAGCTTTACCACACAACTCTGCCAAAACAGATCACGACCTCCAAGCTGGTTGCTTTGGTTACACCTTTCTGCTAATCTGGCTGCATGCAGAAAGAGTTTTTATCATGGTTTCCTTAAATAACACCTGCAAACAAATAGGTAATATAGAATGGACTTTACTGGTCATGGTTTGTGTGTTGGGGGGGGGGGGGAAAGGGGGTATATAAGCCACTTTAGTTCACCTAAAAAATAACATTACAAATGAATTATGTATTGAAATTGTGATCCTTCTTTATTGAACATTTGCTTCAATGTCCAGAGTTGATTCACTTTGGTTAATCTTTGCGACATTGAATTTAACGTACCGGTAACAGTCTAATTCCATTAAATATGGTATATTGTAAAATAGTTGGTACGTAGTTGCTATTTAAGGGAGCAGTATAAGGGCCATTTTCATGAAAACGTACAAATAACGGTAAAGACATTTTTGTTTTTACATTTGGTTCATTTTACAGTTTACAGTCCAGGTTTTGCTGGAAATGCCAGATGATTAAACATTTTGTAGATTTCAAATCTGAAAATGAATTTGTCTTTACCGTTGTAAATGCAGCTGAAAGGTTAATAATTTTTAAACAACACAGTATTTAATACAAGGAATCTTTCTGTTGGATACTATTATGTAAAATATATGGGAATATGAAGTCTCATTCATTTCACATATATTGAAATGTGAAAAATATTACCAAAAGATTGGATTTATTCAGCTGTCTTTACCATTACCATGATTTTTTTTGGGAGAAATTTAGCACAAGAAATGTCATAGAGGACACAACTGTCATTGTTAAAAGTACCAGGGTATGTGGCAACAGAGCACATGTTTTCTACAAATTTGAAAAAAAAGTCTGTGTCGCACTTTTGTCTGTCTAAAATTACCGTTAGTGAGGTACATCAGTTAAGTTATTTATGATTGTTACCAAATAAAGCACAGGAAATCTAAAAGTGTATATCAAGAAAAATTTACCATGAAAGACACACTAATCCAGTTCAGCCTGTCTCGTGCTGACTTTATCTGTCTAAAGTTACCGTTATTTTAACTTGTCTTTACCGTTATAGCATTTTATAATGGTAAAGACAGGAATATAACGCAAGGACAAAAAAAAATCTTTGCCAACTAACACAGTTACTGAGAAAATTGAAGTGACATATTGATTATAAATTTTCTTGGAACTTGAAAAACTGCAAAAGAATGTCAAAAGGCAGCTTGACTTGCATTAAGAAAACTAGGGAAATCGCGTGCCCTTTCTATACTACTCATCGCGCACTACTCATCGCGCATGTGCAGTCGACCCATTCTACTGTAGGGTGCAAGCCTGGCCCATGGAATCTGAGGTAGTGAAAGCTCGAGGTCCCTCGCCCCACCCTATCTGCCCTTTCTATACTACTCAACGTGCACTACTCATCGCGCATGCGCAGTCGATCCATTCTACTGTAGGGTGCAAGCCTGGCCCATGGAATCTCAGGTAGCGAAAACCCCAGGTCTCTCGCCCCACCCTATCCCGCTCCACACCTATGCGACCCGCTGTGCAGTGAGTAAAGCGGAGGAGGAGGAGTAGGACACGCCACGGATTATACTAGGTAGATAAAACTGATTCGTTAAAAGAAATGGTCTTGAATTACAAATATGTCTTTACCGTTATGTCTTCACCATCACCTCATAATAACATGGGCTAGAATGGGTAAAAACTTTTCTATAGCCATTTTCGGAGGTTACGTACAGTGACTCTAGCTCGGTTGACAGGAAAACAGCCTTTGTGGCCTACAAGGTTTTGAATAATTCCATTTTGGTAGCCAAAATGCACAAATTAAATTTTAGATTTGTCTTTACCGTTAGTTGTACGCTTTCATGAAAATGACCCAAAACCAAGAAAGTATCAGGAAGAAAACTAAATATCTCACAGTGCTAGTATACATGTAGTGCCCTTGTGCTCTATCCTTATTTTATCTATAACATGGTTGATAAGAAAGAAGTTTCAAGGATTGTACTTGACTAAATAGTGCTAGGATCTTCTAAGGAAGAAACACTCTAAAAAGTCCTAGCTGAAACTCTTTCTCATTTTCTAGAACTTCAACAAAGAAATTTTCAGATTATGATATTTTATTGCCACAGCACATTTACATGTACTTCACTTCCTGTAGTGTTACATGTTATTACTTCACCTGCTGTATAGGTCTGTTTATGGTCAAATTATTCCCTCTACATTAAAGTGAAAATATGATGATCTTTTCAGTTGTGGAATTCCTTTGAAGAGTCCACTTTTCTTTGCATGGGACATTTATAAGATATCTAAGATAAGTGCATACATGATTTTGTGGGTCTTAGAGCTAGATGATATCAAATATATATTTGAGTTGGAATTTAATATTGTGTTGTTTGAGTTGAAGAAATATTCAGTCCAGGAGGTCAGCCAAAGATTAATGTGGTCAAAGCGTAATTACAACTTCACTTTTATAAGGCCAGTTTGGGACGATGTCGAGACCTATTCAGGGAGAGTCCAGTCCATTACACGGTGACACTGGTACATTGACAGCACCAGGGTCGTGACTGAGTGGAAAATTATTTAGGAATTATTCAGGAGACGGCATGAGCACTTTAATATGGAACCATGTCAGCGGAGACTCCTGTATAGAGATATTATCAAACTTGGATCCGATGTATAGAGCATGCTTTGTATAGTGTCCTGAATACAGCTGTACTGTGAATTAGTGGATGTATAGGAGATCAGTATAATGGACAAGAGGGTTTAATATGGGCCTCCTTGCTTATCACTGGATAATGGTAGGCGGTGAGCTAGGAAAGTTGCTATTAGCTATAGAACTACTTTATAATTATGGGGTTATAAGGTATAGTTATAAGGGTAGTCTGCAACATCTGAGCTAAGATATAGCTTGAATACATATATGTCTGTATCCCCTTCCACAGCTAGACATCAATATATTGAATTTCCAGCAATCATGGTAATTAAGATCTAGAAAATACACATGGTTTCAGTGCAGTAATAAAGGTAAAGTACATTTTCTTTTGGATAGAAATCGAGCCCATAAATTATAAACTTCGTCCGAGTCCAGACACACAGCTGGCCTATGTCCGATTGTATAGCAAGCTATATCCAATTGTACAGCGAGATGAGTTGGTGTTACAAATTAGGATCTCTTTCAGTGCCCATAACCTCCATTCTCATGATATCAGATTGTATACCTCCTACTGTCAGATATATTGACTTTTAGGGGGTTTAAAACTCTGACAATGGTAGAATGATAACCTTAGAAGAAAGGAATTCCAATTTCTAACATCACCTCAAATGTTGAATGAATATATGCACACCAGCTGACCATGCACTGTCACGTCAGCTTTCTATGGTAGGACGTAGAGTAGAAAATATTGCTCTGCATGGCTGATGATGACAGGCAATCTCTTGATAGTAAAAATTAATTAATTGTTCTACATATAGTTTTCTCGACAGTGTGGTTATATAGAATGCAACTATGTATACTCTCTACTTGTCTTTGTGTTTATCCTCACAATGTTGAGGACAGTATGTCAGCTTATAGCCTACAGGTAAATGATACACCTGGGGATGTACAGTCAAGGTGAGAGACATTCTCCATCATTTTATCAGGTAACCAGTGACATTTCATGTCTTTGCAACAACTTCTAACAATGTTAATTGCAATCTTAATTGCTGTTGTACATGATGGGGAGTTAGTATCTATAAGTACACTGTCGAGACATCACTTATCTAGACCTTAAAGTTAAACAAATACATTGTTTTATTTTAGTGAAAGCCTGCTTTCTTTCAAACATATGTCTCAACCGATAGGGGTACATTTTTATTATTATGAATTTTCTTTGTTTTATAATCATATCAGGGTTAATTTAAGAGATAACAATCTATATTGTCCTCTCTCTGAGTGTATTCATGTACATGTATGGTGTTTGGTCTTTCTGTACATGTGATTTTGTCAATTGATTCAAGTATGAAACAGTATATATAGCGACGTTCCTTCTACATGTACATTCCTAAGAAGTAGGCGGTCTGTAGGCTGTATCCTTTGGCAATTGACCAGAACAGCCTGTCTGCTTATATATCTTTAAGAATTTTGATTGTCCAATTATCTATAAATGGGTGACAATGGGGTAAATTATACAATGTGTTTCCTGGCAGTTCTGCATACATATTTGGGTTAGGAAGCTTTTCCCTTACATTCACCAATGCTGAAGACGAGTGATTCTTTATATACATGTAGTAGGCCCTATATTTTGAATCTTCCGCCTTACTCAGACATGTGGAAGGCTTGGTAAGAAAAACACTTCAGTGTAAAGATTCAGTGATGCATAACCCTGTCTGAAACTTCTTTTAAGTAATTCTGCCACATGAAGAAATTGGGACAAAATCAACAGTAGGGAAGAAATGATGGATATATGTACATGTAGAGATAACGATCTAACACCTTTTGTGGAGGGAATCCTTTCTTAATTCAGATAGGAATTTGAAAGATAAAGTTTTGTCAGTCAGCTCAGAATTCACCTCAGACATTGTGTCTGTTCAATGCTAAAGGTGAGAATTGCTTCACGGTTCTGGACAATGTGATAAAAGATCAGCAGGAGTGGAGAATCATTTCAATTCTTTACTGCCTACATATAAGAACTTGGAAGGGATGAATGTTCAATGATATGCTTCTGATCTAGGCTGATTTTAAGTCACTTGTGTAAGTATAGATATTCCAGTAGGGATGTCTTCATTTCTGAACACTTTCTAATTGGACAATTCAAATTGTAAAAAGAACCTGTGAATTGCATTGGCTTGTGGAGTAGTAAATCTGAGACCATCTATCCAATCAGAGTATAGGTCCATCAGGATAAATGAACCAATCGAAGTGCAGGTCCGTCAGGATAAATGAACCAATCGAAATACAGGTCCATCAGGATAGCTCCAATCGAAGTACAGGTCCATCAGGACAATGTACTTTGCTGATGATGGTACTTGGTACATCTACATATTTTTCAGAGAAAAATGTAGTTGAGACATGGATAACCCATACAATTAGTGCCAACCACACTACACAGTTCCTGTGTATTTGAAGCATTATAATCATTTACTGACCAGATCCAAAATTAGCTATCCCATGACAACTTGGAGGACATGAATTTAGAATCCACACTTGCATTGTTCATTGCTGCTGCTCACAGTTGCACTTTGATGTAATTTTAATTATTCTAACTTAATTTGAATTATTACCAAGTACATGTATGACTCCCAATATGTTAAATTTTGCATGACATTAATTGCAACTGACATTTCTTTTTTACCCCTCGGCCATTTTGGCCTCGGGGTATTGTCGTTGCCATGTACGTCCGTCCGTCCGTCCGTCCGTCCGTTAATGCATTTTAGGCAAAACCGCTTGAGATACAACCACCAAATTTTCAACACTTATTTATCTAGTGCTAAGTCAGACGGCCCATATTTTACAGAGTTCTGCCCCTTTACAGATTTATTAATTTCTATTTCTGTCCTATATGCCTTAATGTAACCAACTATATCTGCAGAACTGTGTTCGGTATAGTTACTATATTTTGGAAACTTATTTACATTGTTGTATTCTACAAGCCAACAAAGGATTACTCACCTCGGCTTATGGAGTTATGCCCCTTTCGGATGTAATAATCTCCGATTTTGTTATCTGTAGTTGAATATACAAGTTATATCTGCAGATCCGTGTTCGGTACAGCTTATTTATCTCGGTTCTTATTTTACAGTAGTGCTATAAAGTCAGACGCCTATCGAAAGTGGCTCCCCTTGGCCCATACTTTACAGAGTTATGCCCCTTTACTGATTTATTAATTTCTATTTCTGTCCTATATGCCTGAATGTAACCAACTATATCTGCAGAACTGTGTTCGGTATAGCTACTATATTTTGGAAACTTATTTATATTGTTGTATTCTACAAGCCAACAAAGGATAACTCACCTCGGCTTATGGAGTTATGCCCCTTTCGGATGTAATAATCTTCAATTTTGTTATCTGTAGCTGAATGTACAAGTTCAATCTGCAGATCCATGTTCGGTACAGCTTATTCGTCTCGGTTCTTATTTTACAGAGTGCTAAGTCAGATGCCTATCGAAAGTGGCTCCCCTCGACCCATATTTTACAGAGTTATGCCCCTTTACAGATATATAATTTTCTATTTCTGTCCTATATGCCTGAATGTACTACCCGTATATCTTGATCATCCCACATAGAACTATCTCTTCCCCAATTCACACTACACATGGGTCACAATCACTTGGGGAAAGCCGAGGGGTTTTGATTAGATCAATCTCATGTTCATTTCTGCTGTGGGTTACGTACATTCCTAAGATTTCTGTCTGTGTGTTTACAAAGGATATACTTGTACATGCATGTTAATTTAACACTAATTTTTGGGCTATAAAAACAATCCTGTTTGACAATTTTACACCTGTATTCGGCTCAATAAATATTCATACAGAAAAAAAAAGAAAAAAGAAAACACAAGGCAACCATGGAGAACGGGTGTATAATTGTACATTTTTACGTAGCTGATGTCAGGGTCATAAAATAATCATTTTTTTTGCGCTACAGCGAATGGTTGAAGAATATGGAAATAGACCCTGACAGTGAAGGTAAACAAGATAAAGAAAGAATGTCTTTAGATGCAAGATCAGTTTTTCTGTTGAGCAACATCTGGTTTATAGTTTGTTCTTCCTTTAGATATCAGTCTCGAAATAGTGGCATAGTTCTAACTAAAATTGTCAAAATATATTTGAGCAATAGTTTATGCACATATGTAAATTGATGTACAGTATCCATGTAATGATGTAATCAAAATATGTTTATTTTTTGGAAAAAAATGTTTTGTGTCACTGATTGAACGTAAAGATTTTTCTTGTGGAGATAAAGAAGAAAAACCAATAGCTTTATCATGAAGAAATAAAAACTTTGCCTGCCTTTATTCATTATACTTGTTTCACATGACCGAGCAACAAATTTACGATAAATTATAGTCTTCATTCCAAAAGTAAGTAATAAAAGATAATGTTAACAGTGCATTTACAGATTATTGTGTGATCCTAATATATTGACCTGGTAGCAATTTCTGCATGAAAGACTTTCACTTCCTCCTCACACATTAATTAGTATTCTATAAATATACATGTATACACATGCGATATGTTAATTATTACTTGTTGATTTGTATTTGGCAGGATGTAAGTGTAAATATCGCAACATTTGATTTCAAAACATTTCAGCAGTCTGATCCCCTACCTGTTCAATGTTGCCATATTCATATACTGAGGAAATTTCTTAAGTTACATAACATTTTGTGATTCATATATTTGTATTATTGTTACAAAGTTTGAATTCTGAAGCTGAAGTGGAAAAATATACCTAATTGATTTGCTTTAGCAGTGTCTATTGCATAAATTTACTTTCAGGAAGTTTTGAGATAGTACCTGGCAAGAAATATCTGTTTCAGTTTCCTTGACATATATAGTTCAAGCCAGGACTTCAATGAAAATATGTTCGTACACAATATATATTTTATAGATAATCACATCATATCTGAATTCCTGTTTTAGTTGCCTTTGTTTTTTTTTGTTTTTTGTTTTGTTTTGTTTTTTTGGTAAATTTTATATGGTATGATATGGTAGCTGGAAGCAGCCAATATACCGGTCACCTGGATGGATGCATTTGAACTGGGCTATAATCTATTACTTCATCCGAGATTGGAATGAATAATATTATATAGGGAGAGTTTCTTCCTCTATCGCTTAAATTGAAAGCAGTTACAAATAAATTCACAATCTTTGATAACTGATACATGTAATTGGAGAATTTCCTTCATTAGTTAAATTCTACACATTGTGATATAACTGAAAAATTATTGAAAGCCATGCTAAATCCCATTCAATCACTCAATCACTTAAATTCTAGACTGAGAGCATGCAGTGTTAATGACATAGGGAGTCAAAACAAGTTTTCCCATTACTAAAGAAAACGTTCAGACATTTGAAGGTGTTAAACGCATTCATCATTGTCATTGGTTAAATTTGTAGTCCGGACAACCAGGCATTGATTGACAGAATATATACATGTACTGTGACAAGTCAGCAGACAAGTTCATAGAGTTCACAGTAGGCCTACATGGTGTGCAGAACGATTTATCAATTGTCCTGAATCTTATATCATATGCTGTGTAATGCTTTGTTTCTTGAAATATTCTTGGATCAAATAATCAATGAATTGTAAGCTGTTTACGTTGTTTATGCTTAATATGCAATCTCGGTGAAGCTGAATATAATAATTGTATTGTACTTGTGCATGGTCAATATTCCCTGATCAATTGCATACATGGGATGAAAGTATTGAGGACATATATTTGCTGGTCAGACTGTATTCAACTGTAACAGTAAGAGTAGGAGGAAGAAGCTAGGATACATATTTGTCAGGTTAGGGCGATCCCGCTCTCTAAAATGGAGGTAAAAAAGGTCGTTTTTGCTCAATAACTTTTGATTCCTTCTTAACCAGTGCATCAAAATTTCAGGCGCATTGATTTATCTATTGTTCCATGTCATAAAATTAATTTGCCATGTGGAGAACCAGCCAACAGCGCGAAGGATGTTTGGCCTATCATTATGCAAATTGGATAGATGACAATTTACTTTTTTACTACCATTTAATGCGGATGGATATGTCTGTATGCGCCTGAAGAGGATTTTGCTGAATTCATTATGAATTCAGTGATTTATTGAGCGAAAACAACCCTTTTTACCTCCATTTTAGAAAGCGGGATTACCCTAACCTGTTTGTTGGACCAGGCATCATGCATAGGCACAGGTACTGCACACTGTAGCACTCATATATTCAAATATGTCAAACTCTTGGTCATTAGTCACTGTTCATTCATCGTCATTACCTGCAATTCTTCTCCAAGAAATACCCGTGATCATCCACTGGAATAAACAATTGTGAGTTCTTTTGCTCTCTACATGTAATTGGAAAGTAATCTGACAAAATTTTGTCTTACTATATGTTAAGTAACTGTCTGTTTGTCTGGTCCATATGATCACAGTTTTGGTCGAAATGTCATGAAACTTAATCAGGACTGTATTGGGATCACTGTGGGTAACCTACGAGAAAAAATTTAAACATGCATCTCATGCCTATTGGGGGTCAATTGTTTTTTTTGTTTGTAAAACTGTCAGAATACCTGGAGTTGGGGAAAGTGAAAAAAGAACAAAATTCAAAAAGGGTACTCAACCCCCACAGAGGCCAAGGAACTAAAACTATACATGTACATACTGAAACACTGGTATCAGGCATCATGGAAATATGCATGCTCAGGATGGGGCATCCCAGAAATGAGGAAAGATGAGAGAAAAGGGCATTTGAATATAAAGTTGTCCAGCCAGTACATCCGGTTTGGCCACCGACAGTTTTGGTCATGTCAGGATAGCTGTGGTTCACTGACTCCGACCAAAATGAAACTGGGGTCGGGAACTTTTTTGGTTGGAAGGTAGAGTCACTTTGTCAGTATTGCTATGGGGTCGGGGAGATGCGCACTAAGACCCATTGGAGATACATGTAGGAACAAGAACTGCAACATGTGAAAGTTTATCTCATGTCATTGAAACATGCCCAGGATGATTTTGAGGCAGATCACAGTGGCTATTGTGTAGGGATAGAAAAGGCAAATCCCAGTCCGAAGGATGGGTTTCACGGTAGTCTTTGTAAATAACTAATATGGAAGGGAAACACAACTTTATGTGCTTTACTGTACAAGTTACTGGTGTATGTTTAATTGTCATGATGCCAGGGCTTCTGATCAGAGGAAAAGAAACATTATAGATTGCAGTTCTTACAAAGGATATCTAAGACTATAATGAGTTACCAGTTATTTATGATTATTAATTATGGTTTCAGTTTCCAGAGAAAAATATTTTTACAGTGTGTATGTGCATAAACTGTTAGTAAAAAATCCCTTCTACTTTACTTTGAAATAATTTTTTCTGTTATTACCAAATTGACTGGAGGAATTAAAATTTGGAAAATTAATGTAACATAATATAAAAATCGTGTAAGTTTAATCCTCATGTCTGTATATTGAGACAGGTAGGTATACAACCTCCTCATTTGTTGGATCATTGGTTCAGTTCTTGAAATATTTGGATTGCCTTGTTCTGCCGGTTTTTTACCTGGTTTCTCAGGTGTATAGATAATTGACATAGATTTTCTTTCATCCAATATTTACCAGGTGGGGAAGCAGAACTTTCCTTCAGGGTCATACCAAAATAATGATCTACAAATTAATCCTCTGAAAATCATTCCGCTATCCTTGCATACTCTGTTTTGTAGAATTTGTCCTAAAATTCAATGACTTGCCTAAACAACACCTGAAGATGGGGATATAAATAGATCTCAATATCAATGATCTGGTAAGCCAGACAAATGCTAGGGTGACAGGCGGATGACCACTGATTCATGCTCTTTACTTTAGATACTTTTTCTCTTGACATATGACTTGACCATGGCAGTGCACCAAGTCTGGGCTGACCGGTGCCTTCTCAAGGTTGAATGACGTGGAATCGGTCAAAGCACCGGGAAATATCCAGTGGTGTAAAACAAACAGACACATTTATTCTCTTTGATGTTTCTTGTGTTGGAAGATCATTCATCAGTAACATACCATTGTACGATGTACAGATCTGTAACCCTTGTTCACCTACACATGCACATGTATCAAAATTAACAGTAATACACCTTGGATTAATTGAATTTTAAGTTTTATATTTGTGACATGGTTTTGAAGAATCTTTACATGTAACAACACTTTCCTGAATTAGGGATACACACATCAAGATCTTTCTAAACTGGATCATCATAAGAGATTCCTACCAACTGAAATATGGCCATGTTTGTTATCAGTCATACTCGCTAAAACCAGGGGTATCTCTATTCAAGAAAGCCCCACTACACATGAGAATGAATCGTGTTCTTGGAAAATGCAACTGTATATTTCAGCCAATCAGCAAAGCAGCATCCTACATGTCATTCTCCCAACGTCAGAGTTTGTAACCTCCAAACCGTCGGTAAACAAGACTCTGACTTCACCACTATAGAAATGCCTGGCGCGCAGCCGCATTGTGTCTTTTCCGCTGAGCCAGTGAGAGAGCGCGTTATATTTTCCGGCTGACTACGTCATCACAGCTGACGGGCGGTCATATTGTAAACAACATTGGATAGGCGAGCATTCCGTTTCATGCTGAGAACTATCATAAGCATTAATTGATAATGACCCTGGAAAATGAATCAAGCATGTGGTTGATGTGACCAAACAATCAACAAGGCCATGTGTATCGAATGATATCTGTGTTTTATGTCGCCGATCTTGAACTCAGTGAGGAAGGATAACACAACACAAATCAAAGTCAACACAAAAAATAATATTGAAAAAAATACTCAGCCAAAATTACTCATCTGAACCTCAGCAATATTATTATGTATTTATGTGCAACAAGTATGTAATAAAAACAATCAGTAGAGGAGGTGGACGAGAAATATGCATCGGAACACATCATTGGCATAATTTCCTCATAGTACTAAATATTAAATAATAATATATCTGCAGTTAAATGTGTTTCCCTGGTTATAACCATAAATAATATTAAAATTTTGTATGAAAATAACGGATTTCAGTTTAGCAACTGCGATTTAATTTAATAATCGATTCAATTTTTTTTTTTCAAATGGCAATTTTTTTTATCAAACTAACTTATTTAAATTTGCTCAAACTTAAAAATGTTTATCAAATAAATTGGCTTTGAATTAAAAAATGACAATAACAGTATTATCACAATTTTCAGTATTATATTTAAAATTATATTATAATTTATCATTATTTTATTATTATAATTTACCTTTTTATAAACTTACCATGCATCGAATCACCGCATGAGCCACGTCGGCGACAGTAGCTGTCGTGGTTTCCCCGTGTTTAATTAGCAAATCGCCGTTCTCTTCCTGGTTTAACAGTAATTCGAGGCTTGAGAATACAAATGAATAAGATCCCTCCTGTAGTTTTTCTCTGTCACAAGCGCCAGGTCCAAGATATGTAGCAGTAAATCCCAGGGTTCGAAGTACATTTACTTGCTCGTTCATGATGGAAGTTAACTGACAGATCACAAATACCAGTCCGGTTTTTTAAACAGGACGCCCCGCAAAGATTTGCCGCTGTTCGTTCTCGTCGATATACAACGCCTATGTTGATTGGCTTGCCGAAGTCATGCTGTGCTTTTCGGAAATCATTGGCCCCATTCGGTAATCTCGACAAGTTCGCTTCATTTAGTAATGGAGGCTGTTGATTGGGCGAGAGCCATGCGCAGAAAAGCTGCGCGCCGCAATTAGCCCCACTTTGACATCAGAGGGTATACGACAATAGGGGATATACAATCTGATGCCATGAGAATGCCTACATGTATGTATATTGACTGATCAGATCACTGAAGGTGGGCAGAATGCAGTTTGGTCAAGTTTTTGCCTTTGGTTCAAAAAGAGACCTCGAATTCATGTGGATGGTTAACAGCATAAAGGGAGACAATATACTCTGATTGAAAAGAACATATCTTTTTAAGCTTTACTGTTGACAATATATAAGAAAATATACTTGAATGGATGCTTGTATAAGTGAAAAACTGATGAAGATTAAATCTATGCACATTATGCTTAAGTTACATAATTTTCTCTTCTGAATTTGGGTTTGTTGGACTTCTGGCATTGGAAAGAACGCAGTAAACCTAACTGCAAACATTTCTTCACATATAATCTCTATCCATATGTTTGTGTCCTTCTCCTCTACGCTTTGATTTTCTGTTTCGACAAAGAGATTCAGAATCAATTGCAGGCATGACCCAACCCCATCAACAGTGTATATTTACATGATATTTTATCTATTAGCTGGTTTACATAGGATATCTGTAGGAATGCTCGCATCTCTGTCAGTGGTAGCAACTCAGTAGTGCTTAATAGATGACTTAATATTGCTTTGATATGAGGCAAAAAATGTAAATACAGTGCAAGAAAATACTTTGTGTACAGGTCAGTTATTTAAAAACAGTAAAAATATCCAGAAAGTTCATAACAATAACAAGTGATCTCTAACACTATTAACTGGTTCGCTGCGGGCGGCCACGATCAGGGCCCCCGTGTAAACTGCAGGCGGCCACTTACGGGGCCCTGAACTTGTCTGTCTTCGCGAGTATGTGGAGGTATCATTTTTTAAATCGATATTTTCAAATTTACCATGCATGAAACCTAATAAAAACCTTACATATATTGTTAGCTAAGTCTGTCTTGATATTCTGGTTGTAAGCTCCCTATTCTGTCTTAATCAGAAGAATGAAATCGGGAGAAAGAAATGTAAAAAATAAATAAATCAGAAATAATGCGAGGGGAGATTTTCATAAAATCTCGCCGAGAAGGCCGCTCAGAAAATATAAAATACTCACGGAAAACCCCATCAAAATATATGATTTTTGGGTATATTTTAAGTATAAAAGTACAGTTTATCTTTCCATGGTGTTGATTACGATGAAATCAGCGCAACAAACTTTATTTTCACATAATTCTGTCAACTTCCTCCTCAACAGAATTGTCGCCATTATCGAAATCACGTCGTTTTGTTATGGAAAATTTCCAGTACAACGTCTGGGCCAATGAACGACCTTTATTTCGGCCACGTGATGGCTTTGTCCAATTGTGAGACTCATTGCTTCCAGCTCTCTGAAGGGATATCCCTCTATCATTTCCAAATCCGTCTTCATCGCATGTTTTCATAGGCCATTCATCAAATTAATGACTATTTATAGAAAGAACAAGGATTCCCCTTGACAACGAGACCTAGATCTTTTGAAATGGCGGTCAGATAGCCGAAGACGACCATGCTGAACACAGCAGAAAAAAGACGTTTTTTCACCGAAAATCGTCCATTTTGGCGATAATAAGGTGAAGTCAATGTAGCCTCTTAACAATAAAATGTATTTACGCTGACAATTTTAAATATTTTGGCATAAAATAAAATAAACGTCGACCGAACTCTTATGAACCGGCTTCTACCAAAGGCAAATCTTGACACACACGTATGAATGATATTTTTGCTCATAAATCCCGGGTGTAATAGTGAAAAACATCGTAAAAATAGGAACTTCTGTAGTGCACCATAAAGAAGAATCCAGCAGCCGAACAATTAATTGTTATTTCTCTTCTGATACAAATAGTATTGTCCTCCTTCTATCCTACTTCTTTTACTGATTGTACTTCCTACTTCTGGCACCAAATGTACTATCCATCGTTTGATGCAATTGTACTGTGAGTGTCCAAAATCTGAAACAATTTGTACTACCCCACTTTCGATACAAATTATACTATCCCACTTCTTTGCCACTTGTACTATCCCACTTCTGACACCAACTGTACTATCCAACTTGTGACATAGATTGTACTATCCAACTTCAAAGCGCCCTCCAGCTTTAGAGCAGCATGGTTTGTACCATACCATGTTTGTCTGGCACAGGAGGTAAATTAAAGTGCCAAACAAATTAGGCTCTCAGATGATGTATTGTGATCACCAGTGTCTGTAGAGCCTAATTTTCAAAATTCAATTTTTTTTGTAGTTTTGCTCAGGTTTTTGTTAGGGTTAGGGTTTTGCTAGGGTACGTTTGTTTGGGTCATCGTCGCTGTGTGACCGATAAGGTTAGGTGCGACATTAAACTCAAAACAACCAACCAACCAACTTCAAAGCACAGATTTAACCCACTTTGTTGCCAATTGTACTATCCCCTTCAGACATGATTTGTACTATTCCCTTCTGACATGAATTGTACTATCCAACGTTTAACACAAATTGTATTATCCTACTTCTTTGTGAATTGTACTATCTCACTTCTGATAACAATTGTACTATGTATAATTGTATTATTCCAGTTTTGACACCAGTTGTGCTATCCAACTGATGAAACCATATGCACTATTCAACTTCTGACACAAATTGTTTTACCACCAATCTTCAAATTATTCAATATTGAGCTTTTCTCAGGGGTCAAATTGATTGATTAATTAAAATTCAAATTAATTTACGTTGTCAACTTCACTCTCATTGTGGTTGGGAAAATGGGTTTTTTCACTCAACAGTGATAAAACCAAGGCAATTGAGTTTTTCATCAAGAGAATTCAGATTTCAATTTGTTTTTACCATGAAATACCTGGAGTAAAATGTGAATGACCCTGTTTACGTCCCACTTTTGACACCAAATGTACATGTTACATCTGACACCAGTTGTAGATCAAACTTCTGGAATCAGTACAATTTTTGTCAGACACTGGTACAATTGATGTCAACATTTGAATAGTACAATTTCTGTCAGAAGTAGGACAGTACAATTGTGTTAGAAGCTGGATAATACAATTGTCAGTGGTTCACAATTCTACCATCCCACTTGACAAATTGTACTATTTTAATCTTGACACTATGGTTCTACTCCACTAGTGACACAAATTGTAGCATCCCACTTCTGACACTAAATAAATCTATCCCACTTCTGAAACCAATTATACAATCCCACTTCATACACCAATCCCACCTCTGACGCCAATTACACTATTCCCTTTCTGAAAGGAAAAGTACTGTCGCACTTCTGACACCAAAATTACACGAGAAAGTGTTTTAAACATACACGTAGAGATGGATACCTAGGAATATTAGGGTGTAACATCATTATGTACTAGCTTTTCAAGTGAAAAGAAAATGCGTTCCTATGATCCATCAGTACTTTTTCTTAGGTAAAAATATAAGGAGGAGTATTTTCGTCTGTGTTAACATGTTTTTTGTCGACATGTTCCTGTCCTTTCTGTTGAAGGAAGATTTATTACACAGAATCTACCTGGTTGTACTACCAGATTATGTTTCAGGTAGATAAAGGATAACCCAGATTTTCTTGTGTAGGTATGACATACACTGAAATATTATAGCATCCTGTCAGTGTGCGAGATATTCGAGAGTGAAATAATACAGGCTACATACAGATCGAGCTGTCATTACTGCTTGACAAGGGACCGGTTTATTCTCAACTCACTGGGCAACACATCAGCAGTTGTATTCTGTGGGTGCACTGCCTAAGGAATAAGGACATGTTGCCTATTGAGAAGCTTGTTCAGCAATGTATCTGATGAAAACTTGCTCATAAACAGGTTGGTGAATATATATTTATTTTAATGCCAGTTCTATTATGTATGAATATGAGCTCAGCCTGTGCTTGGGCACAGAGTTTTGTAACTGTTTGAAGAGAATTTCTTCAGGATTTAAAGGAGCTGTTTATGTTAATGGCTTTATGTTATGGAGCAGTGTGGTTGGGGTGGGGGAATTAATCCAAGGAATATGTATTTGCAGGACTTTTTGGGGGGCTAATATTCGACATTTGGTTCATGGAAAAGATAGTACTTACATGTACCTATAAGGAGTTTTGTTTGCTTCTGGCTTTCAGTGATATTGGATCTTCTTAAGAACTTGCCTTTGTTTTAAATTGCTAATAACTTCTAGGTTTTTCCCCAACATATTTTTAAACTTGACACACCTATTTTGGATATTCCAAACCCCCAAAATATATCTCCGATTTCTAAATTTGCCTCACAATGTATTTTATTGACTTAAAGTTGGATGGATAACTAGTATTAGAAAGCAAAACTACACAAACGGTGAAAATATCAAACAGGCATTACTGAAAGGTGATTAATTTGGAAGTGATTGTGATAAGTGATTTTTCAATGTAAGTTCATAGTTGGTGTGAAGGCCGGGTAAACACAATTCACACCCTACTGAATCGTCAAGTATGATTATAGGTGAAAACCGCCGGTCACGTGTCAAATCACAGTCAGTGGTAGGTTTTTCGGTGCTTTCGTTATCAAGCGTGGGCGTGTGTCTGACCAGACGACAGTGACCACAGCCGAAAATGAACGATTTTCAGCATATCGATGACAGGTATGGTTACTGGTGTCCAGTCATTTTTTGAAGGAGAGATATCGTACTATATTGTCACCAAATGTAGGGTTATTATGTCTCCCCCAACTATGTTGGGGGGAGACATCTAGTGTTTGTGCTGTCTGTCTGTCTGTCTGTCTGTCCGTCTGTCTGTCTGTCTGGATGGATGTCTGTCTGCCTGGATGGATGTCTGTCCGTCCCCTTGCCTTGTCTGCAAGATATCTTGAGAACTACTGGATGGAATTTCACCAAACTTGGATGGAAGCTTCATTGGGATAGCCCCCTCATTTGATTAGGTTTTGGTGTATGTGCGTGCATTCATCCGTGTCCGGTGTCCGTCCGTCCGTCCATCTACTTGTACATGTATATACAGGCCTTGTCTGCAAGATATCTTGAGAACTACTGGACGGAATTTCACCCCACTTGGATGGAAGCTTTAGTGGGATAGCCCCCTCATTTGATTAGATTTTGGTGTGTGTGCGTGCATTCATCCATGTCCGGTGTCCGTCCGTCCGTCCATCTACTTGTACATGTATATACAGGGCTTGTCTGCAAGATATTTGGAGAACTACTGGATGGAATTTCACCAAAACTTGGATGGAAGCTTCATTGGGATAGCCCCCTCATTTGATTAGGTTTTGGTGTATGTGGGTTCATTCATCCGTGTCCGGTGTCCGTCCGTCCGTCCATCTACTTCTACATGTATATACAGGGCTTGTCTGCAAGATATCTGGAGAATTACTAGATGGAATTTCACCAAACTTGGATGAAAGCTTCATTGGGATAGCCCCCTCATTTGACTAGGTTTTGGTTTGTGTGCATGCGTTCATCCGTGTCCGGTGTGTGTCCGTCCGTCCATCTACTTGTACATGTATATACAGGCCTTGTCTGCAAGATATCTTGAGAACTACTGGACGGAATTTCACCACACTTGGATGGAAGCTTCAGTGGGATAGCCCCCCTCATTTGATTATGTTTTGGTGTGTGTGCGTGCATTCGTCCATGTCCGGTGTCCGTCCGTCCGTCCATCTACTTGTACATGTATATACAGGGCTTGTCTGCAAGATATCTGGAGAACTACTGGACAGAATTTCACCAAACTTGGATGAAAGCTTCATTGGGATAGCTCCCTCATTTGATTAGGTTTTGGTGTATGTGCGTGCATTCATCCGTGTCCGGTGTCCATCTACTTGTACATGTATGTACAGGCCTTGTCTGCAAGATATCTTGAGAACTACTGGACGGAATCTCACTCCACTTGGATGGAAGCTACAGTGGGATAGCCCCCTCATTTGATTAGGTTTTGGTGTGTGTTCGTGCATTCATCCATGTCCGGTGTCCGTCCGTCCGTCCATCTACTTGTACATGTATATACAGGGCTTGTCTGCAAGATATCTGGAGAACTACTAGACAGAATTTCACCAAACTTGGATGGAAGCTTCATTGGGATAGCCCCCTCATTTGACTAGGTTTTGGTGTGTGTGCATGCGTTCGTCCGGTGTCCGTCCGTCCGTCCATCTGCTTGTACATGTATATACAGGCTTTGTCTGCAAGATATCTTGAGAACTATTGGATGGAATTTCACCAAACTTGGATGGAAGCTTCATTGGGATAGCCCCGCATTTGATCAGGTTTTAGTGTATGTGTGCATGCATTCATCCGTGTCCGGTGTCCGTCCAACCGTTCATCTACTTGTACATGTATATACAATGAAAATCGCTTCTTTGTAATTAATATTTTTAGATACGCAGCTTTGTTTAAGATACTTATTGTTACATTCATTTTATAGCACTTTCCCTTAAATTATGTGCCCATTCAAGGCAAGGTGGGAGGTTGGGGGGAGACGTATGTTTTTGCTCAAAAAACAACCAGCATAGGCTTCATGCCGGAGCGGCAACTCAAGGGTCAAAGCGGAACCTCTAGTTACTATTTCAAGTTAACAAACATTTTAAACATTTTTGCGGCGAGAGGTGTTTTTAGGTGTTGGTAGACAGTCCATGGTAGGTATTAGCATCGAATTATAGTGTGAGGAAATGAGCACAAAATGAAAACGTGGGAACTTACTACCTGCCTCATGTATCACTGACTCATTCATCTCTATATTCCTTCCACTTGTGTGTGTTTAAGAGGAATATGAACCATTAATAGTTTATTCTCTGTCTGTCTGATATTACGACAGTCCATTGTATCATCATCGGACCGATCGACAGTCCATGGTAGGTCAACATGCACTTGTGAATGATGCACAGAGAGCACATCGTCTGATCCAATGATTCGCCAAATTGTCTGTTGCCAAGACAAATGGTAGCTACCATGGACTGTCGACATATCTGATATATAATCATATGTTGCCTCATTATAACATTGCAGCTGTTATGCGGCTTCAATGTGAAGTGATCCAACCTACAGTTCATGGTCGCATGACAAATGGACTGGTGCATTCACCTATAATCATACTTGTCGATTCAGTAGGGTGATTTAGCTGGCTTAGGTTTTGATCTATTATGCAAGATTCTCTTTGCTTCATGTGGGTAAACTGAGTTATTTGAAAATGCAGTTTTACCTCACCTGCGCAACAAAGATATCAAAGTACATGTAACATGATCGAATGCAGATTGTTGTTCCTGGTATACCAGGCAAAAACAGATAACATTCATATGGGTGCATTGCATTGCAAGATGAGTTATTATTGGGTACTTTTATCAGGTGATGGGTACTCTTCTGCATACCGGTATTTATTGTGCAGTCAGCATATAATATTATTAGATAGAGATGGCATGCAGATTAAATTAAGAACAGGTTAAATGACAAAGTTCTTTCCCACATACATGTAGTTCAGTATATTTATAATACTACATCTGGTTTCATGAACTCATATATTCGATGAATATGCTATGTTGTACACATGTCTGTATGGGTGTTTAAAATGTTTTAAAGTGTCTATCGTGTTGGCCACAAACAAGATTTGTAGCTTAATCTAAAGGATAAAGGTCTCCTTTTGCAATGTCTCAAATGTATAAAGAACTTAAGAAAGGGCCTAAATACCTGTTATCAATACATTATAGTTTTTCTTTGATGCACCCATAGAATAAATAAAAAAAAATATTAAAAAAAAACAGAATAAAAAAGAAAAACACCTGATGACACACCTATTGACATGGCATTCACCTGTGAATACAAATCGAGCTGCCAATTTGCCATATATTACGAGAGCCTTTGAGAAAATTCCTTAAATATGGTGACCTTGAAATCAAATAAATCAATTATTTTGAGGTGTTGTATGTAGATAAAGACAGAACTTGTCTCATGTTTCCTGGGTTTGGCTGATTTATAGTCCACATTATATGTGCTCTATTCACAAAGACAGTAGACAGTCCAGATCATCCCTTGGTTTGCTTTGCCCGATGTTGATAATAGTGGTGGATTTCTTAAACCACGAATAAACACTGGAAGGGATCAGACCACTTTCTAAGCCAGTCTGACATAAAATGTTACACAAGACTTGCAAACACTCTTTTGGCATCATGTCTCCATATATTTTGAGTTTAATACGATGATTTACACCCCTTTAAGCTTGCTTAAATTTGTGTATTTCTGCTTTGGCTAAGTTGTGAGCATTAAATGTGATCAAAGCATTTGTTGAAGCTTCTGCCTACTTTGCGGACAACATTTCACATACAATGTAACTTGAGCAAAGATAAAAGAAGCAATATTCTTTTGTTACGTATGAAGCATTAAAGAGATAAAGTTGCATGCTATGTAATTGACAATGAAGTTGTCCTGCGTATTAAGTTCGTTGAAAATATCACTATCTGATCATACATGTGTGAACAAATAACAGTTTTGTCATTTTTCAAATGATTTCCATTTTGGCTAACATTTTTGCTTTTTGTATGAAAAAAAAAATCTATTTGAGCTTTTCTTGAGTGCAGTTGATTCTTTTTTCTGAGTTATTTCTTTTCCTGAATTCTTAAATTATACAGCAAGATTTTGGCATTGATAAATATGTCTATATATTGATGATATGTGACAAAGATATGCTGTCACTTTTGCCAACCATTTACCATTCTTATGATCTATGTACATTGTAATTTTATTATCACTTTAATGCACATTTTGTAAAGATCAAACAAATAGGATAAAAGGGTCGATCCTTAGTATGGAAGCATTTCAGCGAGTCATAAAATCATTTTTATTCATCTCCAAACACATAAATAATATTCTGTGACACAAGAATGAAAACATTGTACAATTACACTGTATTCTTTAGCTGAAATACCTTGACGCAAAGATGAAATTCATGTATTATCTGAGGGATCTCGGAATCTATGCTGTATTTTTGCCATGCATGTTTTTCAATAAAAATGTGAATGATAAAATTCCATGATGAAATTGGATGAACATACATAATGACCTGTTCAGTTATATAGGTGTTTTGAAGACTACATATTCAATTGCATATGGGTTGTATATAATTGCCATATGAAAAGTTTCAGGGGATATCTCATTTCTATAAACAGTATTCACATGTTATTGAAGTAAAAAAGCTGTAATAATTCCATCCCTTCTCAGCCATGACGCAATTAACATACTTATCATTAATTCAGATGCAGAGGTTATTTTGTGATATTATTGTAAGACTTAAGTTACCGGTATACTTTTATGGAAAAAATGTTTTGAACATTATAAAATAAATCCCAACATCCTAGAAGTCAGTAACTTATCAATAGGATGTTTGAAATATGAAAATGTGGATTTTTTGTCACTTTGATAATCTGACGAATAACTACAGGACGTGGGTATTTTCTTTTTCGCTTCTGAGAATATCCTGTGTGAAGCCTCAGTTCCAGTTGGGTGGAACAGTGTTGTGGACGAAGGAGAACAAGGAAAATGGTATAATAGGGATTACCCTCTTAACCTGCATTGCTAACATGTACACAGATTTCTCAGGAATTAGTTATGTGCGTGAAAATTTAGCGTGGAAACAAAAAATGAGGGGATTTTATTGACCACATTCCATCACCAGTGAGATAAGAGATGGCTAGCACGGGAGCCGCGAAAAAATTTCAAAATGATTCTACACTGTGGTTGCAGAGTTCTCCCCTGCATTGTGTAAACTTTTATTGTGGCCAGTGTTTCCGTGTTAGCATAGATTATACGGAGGATGTTTGCTTGACAGAATGGACCCCTTTTATTGAAATTTTCTCACTAATCCAGTTGTCTGGCGGGCAGTTTTATCTCTACCTGTTATCTCCAAAATATCTGACTGTGAAATGCGGAGTTGTCGCCCTATTGTTATGTATTTCAACAGATTATTCCATGATCTACAAAGAACAAGCTGTTTGTGAGAAGAGCCACAGAGACTGAGTGGAGAAGAAGCTTTCCGTGCTGATGAGGACAGGATCTGAGGAATCTCCTCAATCACACCACGACTCCTCTGTTGTAAACGCTTTCAATTGGCCGAGATATTCACCACAAATTGTGATGTTTTCCTAGTCGAGCCTCAGTCTACCGAGATCACAGTAAGCGAGTTGACCGAGACTGGGGATTTGATTTGAGCAAGCTCATCATAGAACATAGCTCTGTCTTTTCGGAGTGAACAACAAATGAAGGATTGTTCATGATAAACATGTCTACTGGATGGAACATGTATGATTGGATTGAGAAACTTTGACCTTGATGGAATGATAGACATGTAGAACATCAGAGACAACGTGATATTGGTTTGACATTTGTTTAACATTTTCTTGGTCTTATCATGGAGCCACCAGTTTGCTTTGATCCACGGAGTTACATAACATGTGTATGTCACTAACTACATTATATTATTCGGAGCTTGTCGTGTATTCTACATTTGTCTGACGTACATATAGACCCTGATGATGAATTTTATGCTCAACTCAGCTAATTAGACCATGTGTGCATTTCATTGAATTCTGCAACCGTAGCCTTTCTCAAAGGTGAAAAAATGCTGACCATGGCTCAGGTTTAACAGCCATAGATGACCAGCTAAACAGCCACGTCTAAAAGAGAACTTGAACTTAAATACCTGATAACCACACTGTGCTGGAAAATGTGGACATGTATGCAGCTAATATATTGAAACTCCATTGTGTACTTTCATAGCTATACTCTCTGAAATGGTACAAATGTTGTCAGTGATGAATGGAAGTTTTCAAGAATAATCTTATACGGTAACCATTGGTTAGAATCCCAGTACACTAGATCATAGTGCAGAATCAACCAGGACCATCATGCGTGTGATGTGCTAGCAGAGATTTCCAGTCATACAGATATTGAATCGTCTCAGTTGAATGCAAGATGAAGCTGTGTGAAGTAGCGTTTCACGATCCTGTGCTCGGTGAGCAGGATTCACCATTCTTAAAGGAGCACACTCTCCATGAGTGGATCACAAATCTGACCAAAATGGTTCCTCTGGACACTCCAGGTATATATAACATTCATGTCTGTGTCAATGAAGTGTTACTGTATTGTACTGAAATTAATTAAAAACTTATGTTATTAACTATAAAATTAATGTAATTAACCACAGATATTGCATGATAATTTAGCTTGAAAAATCTAACTCAAATTCAGTCATAAATTTTATGAATAAAAATTACACAACATTCATTACACAACGGTTAATGCTTTTGGTAAAGTGTTGATGCAATATCCATGAATTGGTGGAACAGATTGAATTTTAAGTATATAAGCACATACCTTGAGGGCCGTCTGGCCAGGGCCCTCATGGTCAGATAAACTTGCCAGGTCTGTGATTTCCACTAATGCATTTGGCACGTGGGCAAGTGCTATGTACATGTACATGTAAGTTATATTAAGTAATATTCAAAATCCAGTTTATGAGATTTGATAGAAAAACCCCTTAATTATAAAGTCCTACAGAGATTTTCACTGTGATTCTGCATAACTTAATAGAAGCAGATCATAATCCAGTTATATTACTCATATTCGGCCACTATCGTTTTACTTTCAGGATTCATTAATATTTATCAGGGTGCCCATTCGATGACTGTCAAAGTAGCTACTGTTTTGACTGGTAGACGCTCAGTTTAACTAACTTGATTGATTGATATCCAGGTTATACTTGATTGATATCCCGGTACCATTTATGTCCAGTTTGATTGATCCAACTAGTCTGTCTCTTTGGTATTAATTCATTTACCCAAGTTGATTGGCAGTGCAGATAGCCATCCAGGTAGATTGCTTGATTGATATCCAGGCAGATTGTTTACTTTATATCCAGGTAAACTATACAGGTAGCTTATTTGATTGATATTCATGTAGATGGTTTGTCATTAATATTCAGGTAGATTGTGTGATTGATATTCATGTAAATGGTTTGTCATTGATATCCAGGTAGACTGCTTAATTGATATCCAGGTAGCTTGCTTGATTGATATCCAGGTAGCTTGCTTGATGGATATCCAAATAGACTGTTTGTTTGAGGGAGTGAATTATAATTATGATTTAATGTCGCTTTCCACACTATTTCAGTCATATCACGACATTTGGTTCCTATTCTTTTTCACACCCGGAAACCACACGGGGAGGGTTCTATTCCTTTTCACACCCGGGAACCCCACAGGTGCCCCAGTTAGTCACCTATTATGACAGGCTCTCTGAGGGGCTGAGGCCTATTCTTACCATGACCTGAAGTGTGCACGACGACACTCCAGGTCAATCCCCGGGCGCCCCACATGGCAGCTGCATGATGTAGACTATATAATTTGATTATATTTAGGTAGACTTAATGACTTGGATTGCTATCTTGGTAGAATGTTTGATATGTATGTTGGTAGACTATTTGAAATCTAGGTAAACTGTTGGATCGATATCCAGGTAGATTGTTGGTTTGATATCCAGGTAGATTGTTGGTTTGATATCCAGGTAGATTGTTGGTTTGATATCCAGGTAGATTGTTGGTTTGATATCCAGGTAGATTGTTGGTTTGATATCCAAGTTCCAAATGAATTGTATACCATGCAGGTACTCAGTATTGATGGATATCCCATTGATCAATGTAGTATATCCAGACAGCCAATATCATTGAAAGCCTAGACTATTTGATTAACCGCCATACAGCCATTTGATTGATATCCAGGTGTCCAGTTTGATTGATATCCAATTTTCCAGTTTGACTGATATCTAAGTACCCAGTTTAATAATTCAAGTATCCAGTTGATTGATATTCAATTATACCCAGTTTGATTTGATGGGTAATTTATTTTGATATTATGTAACCAACATGTTTGATATCCAGGTAGCAGAGACCTATTCAATTAATAACCATGGCTTGGTTGATTGCATGTAGCAACCAGGTAGACTGTGTATTTCATATTTATACTGGTTGTTATCCAGGTAGACTATTTGATTGATCTACAGGCAGACTGTTTATTTCATATTCAGACTGGTTGGTATCTAGGTAGAATGTTTGATCCAGATCTCCAGGTAGACTGTTTATTTTATATTCAGACTGTTTGGTATCCAGGCCGTAGATGGATATATCTAGGTGGTATGTGGTGTTACAACATTGGCACACCGACATCATGATGATAATGTTTGAAATAAATCTTTGCATTAAGATATATACACCAAGAAATAGGGAATGTCTGAATGTTTCTGTATAATCATCCAGAAAGCAAATATTCTTGGAATGTTTGCAATAATAATTTTGTTGTAATAACTCAGAAAGGAGAAGTTTTACAAGCCTCAACAGGCTCTGGGGGAACAAAAGTGGTGTTTGTGCTATAAGTACAAACAGTAGCATTGTATCCAAGAGTTTAGCTATGTGGCTATAATTCGGGCTTGCTTCGTCAAGAAATTGTTGCACACAATCAAACAATTTAGGGTCACGAGTCACAGGTTTATCCATGGAAAAGCTGCGGACTTAGCCATGCGCTTGTTTGGGAACGTCAAATTCTCCAGCATTGGAATATCGAACAACTCCACTCAATGGCATGGACACAGTTTGGTCAGAGAGTATTTTGCCTGTAGTCAGCAGACTTAGGTACAAATTTCCCAGAGAAAAACGTGGATTCAGCATGTGTTAGTCACATATTCACCCAAATACCTTAAATGCATGCATGCAGAAATTGAAACAAATTTAGCCAAATTAAAACACATGTAGCAGAATGTAAACCTAAACCATCCAATTAAAATCCAATTAACAATGCTGGAAAAAATGATGTACTGATAGGCTAAAATTATAGAAAACTTTGGAATATGGTTTTACTTAATTTTCTTCCATAAAAAATAGAAATTATCATAGAGATAAACAAATTCTTGTGGCTGTTTATGCAACCATGTAAGATTATTTAATACACTGGCTGCATGAAGCCTTCCAAAGTTTGGAATAGGATTGAGTTGAAAATACATTATGATTTTACGTGATTACAATATAGACGGTCACAAGATGGAACTCTCTAATGACAGAAGGAGCGAAACAACGTCATGGCCATGTGACATCACATCCTGGCTAAAGAGTTATATCTCGGGACTGTCCAATTGTATAATTACTTGTCTTAGTTAACCGATGTTACAGGTGGACATAATTTTTATGCCATAACATTCATCAGTTTCTAATCAATTATGAAAATGTAATCCTCGGATATCTATTAGTATGGTGACTCTTATTTAGTTCAGAGGTGATAAGAATTTGGACCATTAAGTTTGTCATATGACATATATATATGTATATGATTTACCTGTGATTTAACCTTGATGACAGGTGGAATGACATATGACAGACAGATAATATGTTGATCTTGACATTCTATACACATATATATATAAATATGTAGGTACATGTATAGGGAATTGTTACAAGTAAGGCAGGTACATGTAAAAACATTTAGCTAAAGGTCAGGTGAACTGCAGGGTCATGGTTGAATGGGGCTTTAATAGCCTTGATAGACACGTACTAAGGTATTCATCTGTGGAGTGGTAATTATATACTAGTAAGTGGACTTGTTAAATTTGCCATATAAATAAAAAGAACTTAAATTGTTTTCATGGACCAGGGAGAAATTTGTGATTTCATCACCTCATTGATCAGAACTGGTGACCACGTGTTACATGTAGGTCCGACATGTGGTTCAGTCAATTAAGGCCTGCAAAAATGATTAATCAGCTCTTTAGTACTGCAAGGTCCAACAGTTCCCCAAGCATGAACTTTATTGGGCATGACCACTATTACTCTAGTCTAGAGATGTTTTGATCTCGATCCAGGAATTACCTCTTGTCAGTCACGTAGGTGCCTTCTATATTCTTCCCTTAACATGCATTAGATAATGACTCTTGAGTGTGAATTTTTTGCTTTTTTTATAGGGGCAAGGCTCAATTCTAAGCTTTGATAATCATCAAACTTCAAGGTAAATGGGGTTCACTGGCAGTGTACAATTTTATCAGATATTTATATCATAATTTATTTTAACCTTGATTCTGTTGAATGTGATGCTATTTAAGATAATTATTTTACCTCCCGCATATATATTTTCAATTATTTAGTTACAATTTAGATGTAGGCCTACATGTATGTCATGATAAAGTTAATTTGTACCAGGTCAGAAAATTGGTTTCTTTTTCTTGTGGTAAACCAGTTCATGTATTACAGCCTTCAGGAGCAGACTGACAATTTGATCAATGAGTTATTTTTGTGATGAAGCATAGTGTATAATCTGGTAAGTTCTCTATAGTGTGTATATTTAAAAAAAACAAAACAATTCTTGATATCCAACTATAATTTCGTCAGAAATTCTTTACATCTGTTCCTTGACTTGATATTTACTCTTGGCCATAAAAGCAGTTGTTGTGTCCCTTAAGGCTGTCCCATCCCCCCTCCCAACTGAAATTCAAACTCTCCTGAACTATTGCCTTTCTGACCCCGTGGGCTTTACTTATGTCATCCATTTGGGCTCTGTAATCAGTGAAAATATAAATACACACATATACAGCATTATTATTTACAGTATACATGTACATGCAGATGAAATAGTTGTCTCAGTCAAAACTCAAACCCAGTTTCTTTTCCAGATAATTTTGACTGTGAGTGTTAACACCATGAGAGACATGTAGACAGAGGTCTGGCATTTTTTGAACTTCTTGTAATAATGGCTACATTCAGGTTGTTATCGTCATGTACATACGTCCATCTGTCGACCATCTCTAATTTGTCATTTCCACCATATCTGAAGAATGGAATCAGGGCCATAGCCAGGATTTACTGAGGGGTGGTTCGCCTTCACTCCAAAAGGGCACATCAGGGGGTTCGCTGTATGGGAAAAGGAGCAAATAGGGGGTTCGCTTCAATGTTTGACAAGGGCATTTATATGAGAAAAATATATAAAATTTCCAAAAGGGGGGTTCGCCCGAACCCAGAAAACTCCCCTTGGCTACGGGCCTGGGAATACCAAACTTATATCACAGATGCATATTGTCACAGAGCAGAAGCCTGATCAGCCAGATCAGCCCATATTTTCCCAAACTATGTCTATCATTACCACCATGTCTTAAACTTAAATCACATACATGTAGGCATGTGATCATGGTACAGAAACCTTATTAAAAATAGTCCGATTGATCTATATTTTCTGATTCACTACTAGGTTAAACTACCAATTTTGTCACCAATTGCTTGTTGCCATCAACTGCTTGTTCTTCAACAAGGGCCCTATAGATTTTAATACTGCCAAGACCAAGGGGTTTTCAGTGCTTTGCATAGTTTGAGTTTGTCATAGCTTTTTGTTTAATGGTTAATTATGTGTCTCATAAAATAGTCACAATATGTATGCCCTGATTTTGCTTTGTAGCAAATTGATTCACCAGTTGATTAAAAACTGCTCTAGTAACATAGTACTAATGCTGTGCCATCCCACATGAAATCTATAAAATGCCGGTATGATCTTAAAGGGAACTTCACAGAGCCTCCAGGAGGTAAAGAGCTGGAAGTATAGTGGTACAACCAAAGGCTATATCACTGGGCTCCCAAAATAAGACCAGTAGACTAGTCATGGTCAATAAAATAGTATGGCCAATTGACTTTAATGGGATGTTAGGTCATTAAACTAACACATTTATAAGGTCAGTGGCCAACAGCCATTAAGATGTAAGTGGATAAAATCAGCTGCCCAGTGGGTCAGGGGATCTCATGCCTGATCATGCCCAACTAGGTAGTCAGACAAGATTATCTGTTCATTGGCTGATTGTAGGCCTGTCATTTGGATATTAGGATCATGTTTCAAGGTTCAGATGGTGCAGTATTAATACAGGTCAGCCCAATTTGATGAACCAGTCATAATCGTTTTTGTCTCCCTTAGATATTGTGATGGGGGAAAGAGGATGTTGTCGGTGTCGGTGTTCCCGGCCTGGAAATGATAAGGTTTTTGCTTTAGCAAATTCAAAAGAAATCTAGAAAAATTCAGAAAAAAAAATGTAAAAAAATATGGGGGGTGGGGGGGGGGGGGACACGAGACTCACCTATCCAGCAGTAATCCCAGACGGGACTGGCCTATCCAGCAGAAATCTCACATGGGACTATCCAGCAGTAATCCCACATGGGACTGGACTATCCAACAGTATACCACACAGGACTGGTCTATCCAGCAGTAATAACACACATTGGATGAGTTTGACACTTGCTACACAAGTTTCATATGATTTAAGGATGTGTATGTGCTATTTGTGACATGAAATATTCAGTTTGGCTAAATTATCATTTTTTAGACTTCATACTTTCCCAATGATAATGTTTTTGTTTGGCAAAAATTTACATGTACACCTCTACATGGAAAGTTTGCTCTTCAATACTGCTGCAGCTTCTGCAGATGATCCCGCAAGGTGAGATTTCGAATGCTCGGCCTGTTTGGATGAAATATGATGTTCTATGCAGACATATGTGGTAATTAAAGCTATATAAAAGGATGCATACCAGTGGGGGGAGGGGTCTGAGTACAGAATGATGAACAGGGAATGGCCGAGAGCAGAACACTTGGATGAGCTAGCATGTGGATTTTGTGACTTAATCAAATAAATGTGATGCATTATTGTAATATTTTATTCACATGTTGATACTCTTTGAATACCTTGACTCATCTTGGATATAGATTAATTTTTGTCTTAGATGTGTAGATTATTGTGATTATCTGCCAATATCTTGAACCATCTTCGATGTATAGATTATTTCGATAATCTATATGTATGAAGATCTTGAATCGTGCATCTTAGATGTATAGATTACTGTGATAATCTGTAAATACATTGAAACATGTTAGATTTGTAGATTATTGTGATAATCTGAGAATATCTTGAACCACACTAGATGTATAAATTCATCGTGATAATCTGTGAATATCGATCTTGAACCACCTTAGTTAGCTGTATAGATTATTGTTATCCATAAATATCTTGAACCAACATAGATGTGTATAGTTTATTGTGATAATCTGTGAATATCTTGATCCACCTTAGATGTATTGTTTATTGTGATAATCTGTGAATATCTTTAACCACCTCAGAGGTATAGTTTATTATGATAATTTGTGAATATCGTGAACCACCTTAGATGTGTATAGTTCATTATGATGATTTGTGAATATCTTGGACCACCATAGATGTGTAGTTTATTATGATAATTTGTGAATATCTTGAACCACCTTAGATGTGTAGTTCATTATAATTGACGAATATCTTGAACCACCTTAGATGTATAGTTTGTTATAATTTGTGAATATCTCGAACCACCTGCCTAGTTTGTGATAATCTGAATAACTTGAACCACCTTAGATGTATACATGTAGCTCATTATAATTTGTGAATAACTTGAACCACCTTAGATGTATAGTTCGTTATAATTTGTTCGTTGAACCACCTGTGTAGTTTATTGTGATAATCTGAATAACTTGAACCACCTTAGATGTGTAGTTCATTATAATTTGTGAATATCTTGAACCACCTTAGATGTATAGTTCGTTATAATTTGTTAATATCTTGAACCACCTGTGTAGTTTATTGTGATAATCTGAATAACTTGATTTGGCCACCTTAGATGTATAGTTTATTTTAAGACATTATCCCAATCAGTCGCATGCTATCATGCACTGCCCTTAAGAATCGTTGAATGTTCTAGGTTTAGCGTAGGACCAAGAATTCTAGATATTTCATCATAGCTTTTCTTTGTGTCATGTGGAGAATGTAACTTGTGCGTGGTATTAAAAAACTACTAGTACGTGGAGATCTCACATGTGTCTGCCGAGACAGGTGACTCGCTCTTTTTCCCTCGTAACCTGCACAGACTGATCTTTGATGTGTGTGGAGCTTTTTTTATCACGTGATATCCATTTAAAGGTTTTGTGTGTCATTAAATAGAGTTCTGTGAAAGTTTCACAGTTATGTATATTTGGACAACATGCAAAAAGTTATTGGAATAGTCCTGGATAAACAACAAACATTCTTCTTAGATCTTCCTGCTTCTGGTTTACTGTACAAATGCATTGCTCTTGACAGTTTAGAGAATAGTTTTGCTTTCTGGTCTCTTGAACATGTTAAAGTACTGATATAAGTATATCTTTATGCATCAAAGTACGGATATTGTGGTATTAATCTCTAAGTTATATAAACAGACCTATTTATTTGCAATATGGAATTAAAACGAATTTCAATTAATATGTATATTAATTTATTAACAACTTTGAGCTTGATGATGTCGATGATAATATTTCTTAGAAGAGAAAATTATATTTGTGTTATCTATGAACGTGATCTCGATTGACCTTACTTGCCCAGGTGTGAACGTGCTGTGGTGTTAAAAAACACCTTGAATTAGGCTGAGTGAGCCTCGTGATTTATGCCAAGGAGATCGTGCAGATCGATAGAATTGCTTAATTCATGTTTCATCACCCAAGCTTTCCTGAAATTTCTTTTGACACATCTATGACACTTATTTCATCCTCCTTAGGGGTCGAGCACCAGTTCAGTTCTGCAGGGTACACTCAGTAATGATTAACTCGGCTCACTTCAATTTATTTGCAGGAACGATTCTGTCATTCACAACTTCCGAATTCCCTCAATGTCAAAACTGTTTGTCTGTCTTTTCCCACAATTTTACGTTACGATTTTCTTGACAGATTTTCACTGTCAGCTGATCCCAGTGGAGTCTCCCACTAAATCCACACCTGTTATTTTCCCAGGTAGCCTGAATCCGGGGCTAGATGGCAGTGTATAGTCAGACCAATTACAAAGCTTTATTCTGCATCTTCAACGAGTTTACTGTTGTTTCTGATCACCAGTGTGTACATTTGGTTCACAAACTAAAAGCATTTTCTTGTGGTGAACAACACGGGGCTTCTTTAGTGCCTCATTGAGTAAAATGACAAAATGCTTATGTCCACATATTATCTACATTAAGGGGAGATTTATCCCTGACTTGGACCCTTTTCACGTGGGGATCAGTGAAAGAGAAACGAGCAGATAGCTTGGATGGTTACAAACACTGATTGCTCTGAGATGCGTCACAAAACTCCCCTTCATTGCTCCTTATGCGTTTAGTCTTGAAAAGACGAGTCAACATACAGAAGTAGCTCCGTGTTTGAACAAGATTCACTGGCTGAAAGGACAAGTATTGGAGGTATTCTGTGGCATATCTCGTCAGCACTTGCCGGTATTTTGGCGACTGACACAAGATGTCCGTATATTACCAGCATTTAACCGGCCCTCACTATGAGCTGGACATCAGACTTGGAGATAACATTCCCTGTATACCTGTAAATATGATCGTGAATTCATGCAAATTCATGGCCATAGTGAAGAATGTTACATATGGAGAGTTGGTGCTCTTGAACCCATGATCAGACATTCAAATGTATTTATGTGCCATCAGTAATCATGTTCCATGAATTTGCCTTCAATGGTTTGCTATTGTAGCACTCCTTATTTTTGGCTCATATGCATTGGCTGTTGGAGAGATATGTATGTAATGCAAATCTGTCTCATGTCTACCTGGAATTTCTTTTTTTTGATTTAAGTTTTTTCCCTGGGGGCCTGGTTAATAGTATTTTCCCCCTCTAGATGGCCTAAAATGTTGCTACTTGAGCCTATTTATGGGACATATCTGGTACCCCTGGGGGTTAATCCCCATCCTAGGGAAGTGAGCTTCACACTCATTATCCAGAACTAAGCCCCCGCCAATTTTTTCTCTGGGCTGCTTAAAGTTTTTTCTTCTCCAGCTCTGGGTGGGTTAAAATTTTCTAGGCTTGCTAAAGATATTTATGGGACACGTTACCCCTGCGGGGGGTATAGTCTCCTCCTCCACCTCCACCCTCTATCTCACGAACAAAGCCTTGCCAAACCCAATAACCATGGTTCTGCTCAGAAATTTTGAGTGCTGGGTATTTCAGTCAAAATAGGTTTAAGACACTCAGCTATCATTCGCTACAGCACATCTGGACAATTGTAGGACACCCAGCTATCATTCGCTATGGCACATCTGGACAACTGTAGGACACCCAGCTATCATTCTCTACAGCACATCTAGACAATTGTAGGACACCCAGCTATCATTCTCTACAGCACATCTAGACAATTGTAGGACGCCCAGCTAACATTCTCTACAGCACATCTAGACAATTGTAGGACACCCAGCTACCATTCTCTACAGCACATCTAGACAATTGTAGGACACCCAGCTACCATTCGCTACAGCACATCTGGACAATTGTAGGACACCCAGCTATCATTCTCTACAGCACATCTAGAGAATTGTAGGACACACAGCTATCATTCTCTACAGCACATCTAGACAATTGTAGGACACCCAGCTATCATTCTCTACAGCACATCTAGACAATTGTAGGACACCCAGCTACCATTCTCTACAGCACATCTAGAAACCAGTAGGACGCCCAGCTATCATTCGCTAAAGCACATCTAGACAATGGTAGAACACCCAAAATGTGCAATAAGTGTCTAGTCCTTCATTCAATACTAAGCCATCATTCATTAAAGAACCTCCATAATCCAAAGACCTACTTCATATAACAGCATTAGCCTCAAATTCATTAAACAAAGTAATCATAGTATACATAAACATAGAGACACCCAGACATCTGTTGGCTACCCAACAATTGTGTGGACACCTGACATGTATTCCTATGCCACATCCAGACACATGTAGGATGTGCAGCAATATTTACCCTACAGTACTACCATACACATATAGGCCACTACAGCACATCCAGACACCCATAGGACACTTTTTAATCATTCCCTACACCACACAGCAGTTATACACCACAGCACATCCAGACACTTGCAGACACCCAGCAATTATCTGATCACCCAGAAATCATTTCCCATGAGACATCTGGACAACTGACAATCGATCCCTATAGCACATCATTTCCTATAGCACACCCAGCCACCTGTAGGGCACCCAGCAATCATTCCCTATAGCACATCCAGACACCTGATGGCACCCAGCAATCATTCCCTATAGCACACCCAGACACCTGTAGGCCACCCAGCACATTCCCTATAGCACATCCAGACACCAGTAGGACACACAGCAATCAGTCCCTATAGCACATCTAGACACCAGTAAGACACCCAGCAATCATTCTCTATAGCACATCCAGACACCAGTAGGATACCCAGCATTCATTAACTATATCAAATCTAATACGAAGCTGCGCATCTGAAAACCCCTCGGCTCTGGGCGCCAGCCATTCATAATGTATTCAATTTGAAGCAAGACTTCAGGAACACCAAGCAGTCAAGTGACAAATATACAGATTATGAAAAAATTTGCCATTAGAAATGGCCTCTAAGGTTTATGTCCAATCAGAGAAGTCGGTATTCATTACATAAGTCTGTTGATGCATCGATGATGTATACCAAATTTTGTCATAGAGCATTTGAAAATTATCAGAGATAGAGATCATTAATGATTTCGCATAAATTAAAGATGGCCGCCCATCCTTCCCACCACTCAGAGAAACTGATGTGGTTATTCATTGCAAGTGTCTTGATACATGGATGCTGTATACCAAGTTTCATATAGAACACTGAAATGGTATCAAAGATATACATCATCAAAGATTTTGCATAAATTAAAGATGGCCACCAAGGTTTCCGCCCAATCAGAAACACCAGAACTGCCATTTATCGTAAGTCTATTGATGCATCGATGATATATGCCAAATTTTACATCGAGCACTCGAACGGTATCAGAGATAGAGATCATTAATGATTTCGCATAAATTAAAGATGGCCGCCCATCCTTCCTGCCACTCAGAGGAACTGATGTGGTTATACATTGCAGGTCTCTTGATACATCGATGCTGTATACCAAGTTTCGTATAGAACACTTGAATGGTATCAAAGATATATATCATTAAAGATTTTGCATAAATTAAAGATGGCCGCCAAGGTTTCCACCGAATCAGGGAAACTGGTTTGGTCATTCCTTTGAAGTTTCTTGATGCATCGATGATCTATACCAAGTTCACACACGGAACAGTGAAATGGTACCTAAGATACACAAGATTAATGATTTCGCATAAATTAAATATGGCCGCCAAAGTTTCCAACCAATCAGGTCCAGATTCAATAGGGTTCTGGGTCATGAGCATATGGATGTGCAGTGCAAGTTTGGTGTGCCTAGGGTAAGTCGTTCTAAAGATATCTTGGTAACGAGAAAGCTGTGATGGTTTCGCATAAATTAAAGATGGCCGCCAAAGTTTCCAACCAATCAGGTCCAGATTCAATAGGGTTCTGCGTCACGCGCATACGGATATGCAGCTGCAAGTTTGGTGTGCCTAGGGTAAGTCATTCTGAAGATATCTTGGTAACGAGAAAGGTGTGACGGACGGACGGACAGACGTACATGACGACGACAATACCCTTCGGCCAAATTTTGGCCGAGGGGTAAAAACCTGTACCATAGCACATCCAGACATCAGTAGGACACCCAGCAATCATTCCCCATAGCACATCTAGACATCAGTAGGACACCCGGCAATCAGTCCCTATAGCACATCCAGACACCTGTAGGACACCAAGCAATCATTCCATATAGCACATCCAGACACCAGTAAGACACCCAGCAATTAGTCTCTATAGCACATCCAGACATCAGTAGGATACCCAACAATCAGTCCCTATAGAACAACCAGATACCAGTAGGACACCCAGCATTCATTACCTATAGCACATCTAGACACCTGTAGGACACCCGGAAATCATTCCCCATAGCACATCCAGACATCAGTAGGACACCCGGCAATCCTTTCCTATAACACATTCAGACACCAGTAGGACACCCAGTAATCATTCCATGTAGCACATCCAGACACCTGTACAACACCCAGCAATCATTCCCTATAGCACATCCAGACACCTCTAGGACACCCAACAATCAGTCCCAATAGCACATCCAGACACCAGTAGGACACCCAGGAATCATTACCTATAGCACATCCAGCCACCAGTAGGACACTCAGCAATCACCCAGGAATCATTACCTATAGCACATCCAACCACCAGTAGACACTCATCAATCATTCCTTATAGCACATCCAGATACCAGTAGGACACCCAACAAACATTCCCAACTGGACACCAGACACCAGTAGGACACCCAGCAATTATTGCCTCAACACATGCAGACACACATAGGACACCCAGCAATTTGTCCCTACAGCACAACCAGACAACAGCATATCTCCTCCCATGAATCATGCCCTGCTAAGGATAACTCGACCATTTCCTCTCATTCTTTCACATACAAATTCGGCAAATGCAATATTTGGGGCCACGAGCCAGTTGTGACAGTTAATCTTGTACCATAGTTTATAATGTCTTTGCCACTTTATACTGATATCAATTAAGTTTTGGAAATAATGGTACAAATACCAGTAGGCCTACATACTTGTGAACTCATTTCATACATGCTATATAAGCTTCTTGGCTGAAACCTATACCCCAAACAAACCAGGTGGTGTAGTTAAGTGTGCAACAGGAAGGTTTTTAAGCTATGTCACCTTCACACATAGGACCTAAACTCAGCATCTTCTCTCATCTCCAGTCTTTTTAACACTCATACTACAGAACCCCAAGTTCATCAAGGAGAAAGGATTTTCAAATCATTTGACATGGAAGCTTAGTTTGATGAAAAAAAGAAAGAAAATATTTTAAATGTGTGGTTTTAATTTTATGTTTGCAGACCCCACACAGACTGTGGAATCGGCCCATGACTCCAGCTCAGGAATTGTTTCTGATGTGGTTGGTGGAGACTACCATTCACCGAAGATGTCCACATTCAAGGGAGGTGATCCAGATGACCCTCTAAGTTCCACGGACAGTTCCTTCTCTCATGGGCGAAATTCGCAATCGAGTTGGTCAAGCCCGAGTACAAAAACTCCTGGTCGTCACCATGAGAAACCTGTGAATCAGGAAGGTTATAACCGCACCACCAACAACATGTCACCCAGGTCTCTCGTGTTTCCTGTGAACCAAGTCCCTTACCCCAACCCCATCATGTACAAATCCCCACACCTGGACTCGCGTCTGGACTACATCACATCTGATCTGAATCACATGGTCTTACAGGACACTGACAGACTGATCATGAAATCCTCAAAAGGCAAACGCCGTCATTTTCGCCTTTCTCCATTTGACTTATTGTCAGATGATGTGATTGTCAAAATATTTTCCAACCTTCTGACAGATTCCCTGTGCCGGTGTTCACGGGTTTGTCATAGGTGGTATAGACTTGTGTGGGATCCCACCTTATGGACAGCCATCATCATCAACGATGAGGCTATCAACATTGATAAAGCTTTACGAGTGCTAATGAAGCGCCTCAGCTACGAGACGCCCAGCGTTTGTGTGATAGTGGAGAAAGTGAACCTCAACGGATGTGAAAAATTAACGGACAGAGGGTTACACATTATTGCCAAACGCTGCCCAGAACTGCGACATTTTGAAATGCAGGGTTGTTCAAACATCACAAATTTGGCTCTGTGTGAGGTGCTGTCACATTGTGTCAATTTGGAATACCTCAATGTCACAGGTATGATTTAACACTTAATCTGTCTTCATTTCTACCTGCAATTGTCTAAATCTCATAAACATGTTCAACAACTTGTAAATCTGCTCTAATAATAGATTAGTTTTATACAAGGTGTAAACAGGGGCAAATGCTTTTATTAAAAAAAAATCGTTTTAAAAATTCATTGTCCGTTTAAGATTTTTATCAAGCCATAGCTAAAAAAAGCTTAGTAAACTACATGCATACCCCACCCCATAACCTCATGTATCCACTACTAGGATAATCCATAGCACTGAAGTTCCTAAGCCCCCAGTTTAAATTTTGATTTAAATTCTTTTTTTTATATTCTCAAATTTATAATTTGACTAATAATATTCAATTAATTTTCTGATTTGATTATCAAAATTTCAATTCAATATAAAGTTTACTCAAATTTCACTTTAAATATTTTTGAAATTTTTCATTTAGAATAAATTTTATAAGCAAAGAAATGCAGTAGGAGAAGCAATTGCTGTGTCTGGCTTATTGACCTTGTTGGCCTTTTAAGCCCTCTAAGGAGCTTGATCTACAGGCCGAGTCCCATGTTCCTGTTGAACGTGTCACACCTACATTTATTGCTACCTGATTAACTGATATTTTCTTCTCTATGTAAACATTAATCAAAGCTGTCGATTAATATCTGAAGACATACATGTACTAGTATAAATCGTTGATTTTTTAATGCAAGGACAATGTTTTCTGAATTGACATTAAACGGTGATCATGATAAATGTGATTGGTACAAGTGTAATTGTTTTCCCTGAAAACTTCACATTGAACAGAAGTTTTCAATTTCCTTCTTTAGAAATGTTTACATTTTAAATGCAGATTTCTTATATAATCTTGAATATTCTTGTACTTTGATCACTTTTTTCATCCATCAGTGTATTTGTATGTTTACGCCTGCAAGTGGCTCACAGTGAAAATGTAGGAGGAAATTTGCCAAAATATAGGAGAAATATAGGAATTTTCTTAATAAAATATAGGAAAATATAGGAAATAAGGAAGTGTAAGACAGGTCACTACTACATTATATGTTCCAAAATTGGTAGTTTTTTGGTGTTTAATAAAGTTATTTCCACTGAATACGGTCATAGTTGTGGTGGTTGAGGAGACCCGTTCTGCTGGTTGGTTCAAGGAAGAGAAATTTAAATGTATTCATATCGCGAGGCAAAACAAATTTCTGAAATGTATTTTCCCATGCTAAATTGACTCATTTCACAGCATTGGTGAAGGCTTTCACGAGAAAAAGTCAAATCATAGGGAATATAGGAATGACTCAAAAATATAGGAGTCACAAGAAGGCCTGTGTATAACAAACATCTTGTGGATGTACACTGGTCTATGTAAGAAATAATTTCTTGTTTACTGTAGTAAAACACCTATAATAGATCGAGCTGCAATAGGATGAGTCTAAGTCTGGTCACGAATGCCGTAGGCCTGAGTCACATTGATCAATCGTGAAGACTCATCCTATTGCAGCCCAATCTATTCTAGGTGTTTTACCACAGTAAACAAGGAATTATTTCTATTGCACAATGTGGAAATGTTTCCTGAAAAGAAAGATGTTCTCGTGTATTTAAAACCGTATTAACACTCCTATATCCAACAAAAAATGCTTTTGCCCAACAATTAATCGAAGCAAGCAACACCTGCAAGTCGCCAGCCTGAAATCGACACGGGTTGAAGAGGCCACAGTAGGACAGCTAAAGGGGCATGCTAAAACACCATTAACGATCAAAATGATGCAAGCGTGACCCTTGCTTTTAGAATACATCATGTGAAATTCTCCTGTCATCCAATGATTAGATTGTGTACCTATCATACGCTCAAAAAGGTTTAATGACATCAACAAATTTGAATAAATCTCCGCAAACTTTAATTGGCTGCCGCTCCATGATGTGCGGCAAAAGGATGTACAGGAAGATACAGGCAGACGATATACATGTACATGTATGTTGATATCCATTTCAATCCTATCACCCTTCTGGGTGAGTTAACTGGACACGCAAAGAAAATTATGACGTCATATAATCCACACTGATTGGTTGTGAGGTACAATGTAGGATCTATTGGAATTAGATCCCACCTGGGCTTCCTTCTCTTCATGTAATAATGTTATTTGATAAAACACATGGGGATGGTGTGGAAGAATTATATGCAGTCTGTGCATCTCTTTGTGCAATAAAATTTTCCAAGTTGCAGATTATATTCTCTCTCTTCTTGTCAGAACTAAGGCTTCCAACACTTTCACACTAGATGTGTACTTTATCAAATTGTTATGTTTGTTTGTCTAGGTAGACGATAAACTTTTATATTGCTTACTTTCTCAATGCATGGACTAGTCATAGATGTCCTAGAAGATGTTTCTTTGCTCACTTCTGCATCAGGCTTCTGAAACTAGTAGACACATTGCATGCAGTAGATGTGTATTAAACTTTAGGATTGGCAGTAGGAAAGGGTAGTTGGGATACACGCTTTTTCTTTTCTTTAATAAATATCTTGCAAATTCCATCAAAATTAAGAAACAATTTGTTTATCATAATACAATAACTCACATATTCTTCATTACAACAAAAATGTAGTTAAAAACAAATTCAAGTTACCCTTTATCAGTCTCAATCAATTTAGTGCGCAGTGAAAACATAACTCATCTTTGTAGCATCATGGGAGGTATATGTAAGAAAAACAGCTTCCCAGAAACCCTTACTGTACTGCGCACTTTGTTTGAGGTCTATATTGGGAACCCCAGATTGGATCATTGGTAGAATATTATGTGTTATAAATATGCTGTGTAATTAATCTCCAGTATGTGCTTTATTCCAGGTTGTCCTTGTATCACCTATATCAGTCTCTCGGACAGTTCCCTATCACCAGCCTCCCCTCACCATCTCCGCCAAGTCTACCTCTGCCATCTTGACATGACCGACTGCTACGCTCTTGATGATGAAGGCCTGCAGATTATCTCCCTTCATTGTACCCAACTCCAGTTCTTGTACCTACGAAGGTGTGTTCGGATCACTGATCATGGCATACAGTATGTAGCTCATTACTGCAGCAGCTTGCGTGAGCTCAGCATAAGTGACTGTCGCCGGATCACAGACTTCGGCATGAGAGAGCTGTCCAAACTGGACTCGAATCTCCGCTACCTTAGTGTAGCCAAGTGTGATAAAATATCTGATGTTGGCATTAAGTATATCGCGAAACATTGTACCAAACTTCGGTACCTCAATGTTCGTGGCTGCGAAGCTGTCTCTGATGATTCATTAGAACTTCTGGCTCGGAATTGTACGAGGTTGAAATCCTTAGATGTGGGTAAGTGTGATATTACAGATGAGGGGTTGCAGGTGCTAGCGGACAACTCACCCCAGTTAAAACGACTCAGTTTGAAATCCTGTGATGCCATCACAGATCAAGGTGTGATGTTGGTGGCATACAAATGTCAGTCGCTTCAACAGTTGAACATACAAGACTGTCACCTGACTGCCGACGCCTATAGAACGGTGAAAAAATACTGCAGGAAATGCATCATAGAGCACACCAATCCAGGCTTCTGTATTTAACATGCCCTCAATTTGACTGCGATTAGTTGAAAATGATCATGTGATATGATATGATGAAGAAAGAGAATAATTCTGAATACTGACAACTATTCCTAATGATATAAACGTGTTTGTTTCAAACATATCAAACTCTAAATACTGAAATAATTTGAATTTGGTTTAGTCTATGAACGTGGCTTGAATTGCAATTTGTACATCAAAAGTGAACCTGTTCAATATTCAAAGTAATTCTCTTCTAAATCATGTAAAGTTTAAATCCACTATACACATATATACATGTATATACTATTATAATGGTGGTAGCAGCCACAAACTGAATCATGCAATACCCCGATGTAAATAGCTGAGCATGGGACATATGATAATGCTAAAAAATGTATGGTGGCAGTGAATGAGAATCGCTTGTCAAGATGATGCATTTAAAGTTATGATTGACAACTTGTACAGTGTAATTTAATAGCCACCTTAGTGCTACTGTGTACAACATACAACCTGTAGTCTTGTAATTTGAAGAGGATCAGATGTAAGTGGTCTTAATTGGATTTGATCAGTCTTACCCGACAATCAGAATGACCACACGAGTCTCTATGCAAATTAAAGTATCATATTTTCACAGATGTCAAAATGATTGCTATAGTTTTATTAATTTACAATAAATGAATTAATCATGTTGATTATCAAATTTACTTGGATTAGTTCCAGTACACCATTTTTTTTTACAAGATTCATTGATGTGGAAAGTGTGTTTATATAGTCACTAGTACATTCCCTGTATCATTGAAACAATTCAAGCCTCCCTTTCATACATTGGACCAGTTATAAATGATTTAATGTGTACACATGGCAATATGTCTACCTGTTAATATTTGAAATAATGATATGAAAACACTTGATATTACTATTCTTCAAGACCTTTGTCTTATCTCAGTTTGCAAAAGGCTGCCTCTTTCATTCATTGTTTACTATGTTCTAATTCTCACAACAAACACTCCTGTCGATGAAACAAAACAATAGATTTACATTCAAAGTCCACACACCTCTCTTCAAAAGCTGAGAGAGCAGAAGTGTTGTTTTTGCCCCGGACTTTCAGATGAAAGGTATTGGATTGGGGTTTTTTTTCTTATTTGCTTTTATCCACAAGTTTTATTTTTAGGATGACATTTTCATTGTCAGTACATGTTAAGTTTATAATGATCTTTGTTGTAAAAAACATTTTTTGTTTTACCCCTTTCTGTGATCTCCCTGATTAAATTCTGTCTCTTCTATATTTTTATTTACTGACTTTATTTTTTATCCGGTCATTGTTTCAGAGAAATCTACTAGGTTGAAAATGTCATTTACATGCATTAGTTAATTATACAACAGCTTGCTTAAGGTTGTGCCATTCAAATTTATTTATTTTCGCCAACATCTTGTTGCCACCCGATTATGAAAGAAAGTTTTATTATGAAAAAAAGTTTTTGACAATTAGAACTGAATATTAGGAAGAACATTTTTTGGAATTGCTTTTTCTTTCCGTGCAGAAATTCCCTTCTTTTTTCTCAATTAGAGGTCATGTTTTTTATAAGAATTCAAGGTCTACAGACATCAAAGAAGAGTGGAATATTTTTTGAAAATGAGACACCCAATGGTAGCTTGATTTTCTCAACTAAGCTTTTGCTATTGTTTTATTATTTCCACTTTTGTTGGTTTTGTTCTATCTTAAGTTATTAATGGTGTAGCATACTTTTTTCGCAGATCTGACTAAAGCCATTTTTGAGAACTTTAAATCTCATTATCCAAATTTGCATTTCTGTACGTATTGTATAAATTTCACACATTTCATTTAGGAGCGGACATAAAAAAGTCTGATAACTCTGGTTTGATTGTTTACAAAGCTTCACATGCTCATAATGGCCGGCCGGTCTTCTGTCTCCAGACTTCATTCTCTTGGCATCAGATTGTATACCTCAATTGTTTTGATATACCCTCTGATTGCATTGTGTTAAAAACATGGTGCACAGCTTTTGTGTGCATCATTGTCAACTAATCAGCATTGTCCATTACTAAACAGGGCACAGTGGGTTCAGGATATCAAAGCATCCTGTGTGCTCTTGTAAGATAGTTGACAATTTAAGTTGTTCCTTCTTCTAGAAGATATACATGTATTCATTGGATGAATTCCCTATCTCATGAACAGATAACTGCTTCCCATGTCATCCAAATTGATGTGGTAAAAATGTGCATGTACAAATTGCAGTCAGAGGGTGTTTTACTGACAATGAGTAATGCAGGCAGATGCCATGAAACAACCCTCATTCTTCTAAAGCTTTCAACAGTAACTTTATGATTATTACACCCCCCCCCCCCTTTTTTTTTTTTTCTTCACTATTCACCTAGTAATAGTCATTTCTGGATAATTGGGCACACAAACTCTGTTCATTCTGTTTCCCCGAGTTATGTATTGGGTAATATCCACAAGGTATAAATAAAACAATCCAATACATGTATAGAAATGATATTATTTTTGTGTAGGTTCAGTTTTGTGGGTTGACAATCATTTCATATGAAGATGTATTTGTACAAATATAAAATAACAGGGTCAATAAATAGAATTCGGCCCCATGAGAGAAATTACTGGTTTCCAATCACTTTGATTCAATCGAGAGGGTGAAACGGTTTACTATTGCTATGGGGGGGGGGGGGGGGCAGAATTGCAACAGAATTGTTTTTGCTGCAGTGCATTTCCGAAAGGTCTCTAGAATAACATACTAAAAGTCTACAAACAGATATGCATGGGAAATATATTAAATTTCAAGTTGAAATTTGAGGTATTTTTCGCGAAATTTCAGTGTTTACCTGTCTCTTGCTCCTATAAGAAAACCTTGTACTTTGTACTAAGCGTGAAAGAAATGGGTCATTACTTACACTCATTCCATTCGTTATCATATCAAGGTTATACTCAGCCTAAAATAATACCCTTGCACGAAAATATTTATGGAGAAATTCAAAATGGCGGATGTATGGGGTCGTTCTAAATCTGAACTTTTTACCATTTTCATGACAGTCCAGGCAATCTATCTGTTGTTTTTTTAGCTGGACCTAAAACAAATTGCAACAGAATTTTTTTCACTGGTATGCATTTCTAATAGGTTCCCAGAACAACATACTAAGAGTCTACCAAAATCTATTTGATGGAGATACGACTTTTTTTGAAAACAAAGATACGCCATTTTATAATACATAATAGGCCATTATGCCTCATATAAGCAAGGTAGAATATTGTTTTTTCCGTGAATAAGGACAGTTTATCATCCAGAAATTCAATTAATACATGACCCAGGGTACAGTATGCCATGGTGGTGAAAACATGTGTCTTCCCGGTGGATTGGCTCATAAGCGTAGATAGCAAACTGATAGTTCAGCATCAGGCTATATAAATTATACATGGTAATATTCAGACAGTTAACATTTTTGCCATTAGCATAATCATATGAAAGAGGAATTCTATCCCAAAATAGATGAAATGACAAGCTGTGATATATTTTCCTTCAACCGATAACTGTCACAGACAATATTTCCACAAACCCACTCATGGAGATATATCTCTATTATCACAACATGTGCGTTGTTGAAAAATACAGCTCTGCAAACCATTAATGATCTATCGCAATTGTGTCAGATATGTTTTGACGAAAGAAGAACAATTATGCAGATCCTATCATCTAATTATCAAACAAATAATAATCTAGATTATAGGCAAACTTGATGTTCTACCATGACGTTCTACCATGCCATTTACCATGTTTCATTTTACATTTTCAACAATATAGTCCATGCTCCTAAAGATGCATCTTCTTCAGCTGCAATCTTTCTTGCAGTTGCACCTGATAACCTCAAAGAGTGCCAGTGGAACTGGTGGCAGTTCAGTTTTCACAGAGAGAAGCCGTCCACCCTCATTCTTGTGGCTGCAATGGATGGTCTTCCCCTTTCCACTCTAAACACGCGAACCTTGATACTTAGCTGATACTGATGTTGGTGGAAGGTTTTGTACCTGCACATATATGGTTCGTTTTTGTCACAGAAACGCTGTATCTCATGCAGTCAATTGCTTCGTCAGGGTTACCATTGTATAAACACACAAGCACCTGCAATATATAGCCGCCATCGGGACTCCCAATGGCCTGGTTGAACACTTCAGCTTGTTGGCGAAATAGCTCATCGAGCGTTGTTTTCTTTACGGCCGCACATTTGCCAATGCCATTTGCCATTTGCCAATGATACGGATTTTATATTTTTGGAACATCATGATGTCTTGTCGGCATCATTGAAAACTGTTGACCGCTTCTCTCTTGCAGGAAACTAGCCTATGTTTATGTATACTATGATCGTCTTTTTTGAATTTGGTGCTAATATTGTTATATGGATATGGAATAGGTCTTTGGATTATGGATGCGGATATTCTTTATTGGACGACGGCTGAATTATGAATGACGGACTAGACGCTTGTATATGATCAGTGTACTGTGTCACAGTCCTGAATGGCATGCACAAACAGCATATTTGTGCAGACTTACATTCCCAGCACAGCCTTTGTCTTCTTGACATTCCAAACTATCCGTTTCTTTGCATTCTCTCTTGGCTGAAAGTAGATGTCATTGTCATCCATGTCTGCATGAAAACAGAGCAGAACTAACAGGTCAATATCATCACCAACCAAAGTTCTGATGCTTTCAGTCGATTAAACGGCAGCTTTTGCAATAAAAACATCTGCATATGAAACATCCCGCCCTTTCCAACTGGTCACTCATAAGAGTAATGAACTGCTACTGCTGTTTGCTATGAATTCATCTTTCTTTGACGGAATGACCATGTCTCTAGCGGGGCCGGAGAGTTTGGAATGTCAAGAAGACAAAGGCTGTGCTGGGAATGCAAGTCTGTACAAAGACGTTGATTGTGCATGCCATTCTGGGCAGTGACACAATATTTCGACCATATGGCATTGATAAAGGTGCTGCCTTGAAGAAGACAACTGTCACTGAGCTAACTCGCCAACAAGCTGAAGTGTTCATCCAGTGTTTATTGCAGCAGCATAGAAAACGCTTATATGTTTATACAGTAGTAACCCAGACGAAGGAATTGACTTGAGGGGAAGACCATCCATTGCAGCCACAAAAATGCGAGTGGACAATTCAATCGGTTTCTTCCTGTGAAAACTGATCTGCCACCAGCTTCAGGGGTTATCAGGTGGAATTGCAAGAAGGATTACAGCTGAAGCAGATGCGCCTGTAAGGATCATGGCCTGGATTGTTCAAGTGTGTGTGGAGAATGCAAACGACTGAGCTGTGCAAACTCATCAAACCCAGACCTTTGAAAATGACATTGGCGAAGACTGGTATTGGGATTGATAGTGCTGTGAAATATTCCTCAACTTATGGCACTGTTCATGAGGAATAACAATAAAAGACATCAACTATATGTATGAGAAGTCACTTCCCCTAATAATGTTATCATGAACCAGAATGTAAAATGAAACATGATAAGTTATGCCGTCAACTTTGCCTATAATTCAAAGTATTATTTGTTTGATAATTAAATGATATATTAGGATCTGCATAATTATTCTTCTTTCATCAACAACATTTGTCTTACAAACAATTGTGATGGATCATACATGTTTGGCAGATTGTCGTTATATATCTGAACTATTGCTAAACGAGACGTTGAATCTAATTTCTCTCTCTCTCCTGATTGGCAAGGCTACATTTTTTTCAACAAGGTACAGACACTATTGAATGTCGGACCTGACACTTGCTACGTGCTTGTTATAATAGAGTTATATTTTTATAAGTTGATGGAACTATTGTCTGTGATTGTCATAGGTTGAAAGAAAATATATCACAGCTTGTCAGTTCCCTTTCGGATAACAATGCTAATGGAAATAATGCCAACTGGCAGGATATTACCATATATGATTATATACCCTGGTGCTGAACTATCGTTTTGCTATCTACTTTTATGAGCAAATCCATTGGGAATGCAAATGTTTTCACCGTCATAGAATAATGTATCCTAGATCATCATGTATTGATTGGATTTCTGGATGATAAACTGTCCTTATTCAGAGACAAACCAATATTTTCAACCTTCTTCTATGAAGCATGATGGTGTATCTTTGTTTTAGAAAAAGTCGTATCTCCACCAAATAGATTTTGGTAGACTTTTAGTATGTTGTTCCGGGGACCTATTAGAAATGCATACCAGTGAAAAAAATTCTGTTGCATTTTGTTTTGGGTCCAGCTAAAAAACCCAGATAGATTGCCTGGACTGTCAGGAAAATGGTAAAAAGTTCAGATTTAGAATGACCCCATACATCCGCCATTTTGAATTTCTCCATAAATATTTTGGTGCAAGGGTATTATTTTAGGCTGAGTATAACCTTGATATGATAACGAATGGAATGAGTGTAAGTAATGACCCATTTCTTTCACGTTTAGTACCAAGTACAAGGTTTTCTTATAGGAACAAGAGACGGGTAAACACTGAAATTTCGCGAAAAATACCTCAAATTTCAACTTGAAATTTAAGATATTTCCCATGCATATGGGATTGTAGACTTTTAGTATGTTATTCTGGGGACCTTTCTGAAATGCATAGCAGTGAAATAAATTCTGTTGCAATTTGTGGTGGGTTGACCCCAAAAATGCGCTAGATTTACTGGACTAGAAGGGTCAAGTCAGTGTTCATTAAATTGGATTGAGATTGCAAAGGGCTAATAGCTAATTGCATTCCTCACATTATAAATTACAGTTAGTCAATGAGCTAAAATTTGACAGGCTTAAAAACATGCTACTAACAGGTACATGTAATAAGAAATTTAGATGGGCAAAAAAATTAAAATGGTGCCAGCAGTGATGGGAAACTAGACATATTTTTTTATGGGACTTATAAGCACCTAGCACAAATGAGCTTGATGTGTATTTCATGGGTACAATACAGTTTGTAAATACAAATGACCCGTATGTGTATTTGTTTATAGTGCTATTGAAATTTCTCTTCATGGTTATCAATTTTCATTTTTTTATAAATCAGAAATAAAATGAACTTGTACATGTTACATCCAGATATCCATCTTGTTGTTTTTCTTTTGTATGCCCCAAAAAAAACAAAAAAACAACAGACTGGAATATGCCCGGGCCAACATTGAATAGCTGGCTGCAATATACTAACGCAGAACAAGCGGATCTTAATTTTAGGGTGTAACAATTATCATTCCAAATATACAGCATTGCCTGGCAACCATTACCCCCTTAAAATCAACAGGCTGTTTCTTCCATCTTTACTGTCCAGGTATATTCAAATGACATATTATGCACAATCTAGAATTGGAGAGATAACATCTTAAAATGAATGTTTGATATGACTTAGCACTGTGACCAAATTTTTATTATTAGCCCACCATCAGCAGATGGTGGGCTATTCAAATCGCTTTTCGTCCGTGGTCCGTCGTCCGTGGTCCGTCCGTCAGTCCAGGCGTCAGTCAGTCCGTCCGTCCGTAAACAATTCTTGTTATCGCGATTTCTCAGGAACTACTTTATGAATCTTTCTCAAATTGGTACACAGGTTCCCCTTGGGGTCCACTTATGCAAGATACCTTTTTTGGTCCGATTCGAAAATCCAATATGGCCACCAGGCAGCCATCTTGGATTTCCCCATAAACCTTGTTATCGCGATTTCTCAGGAACTACTGCATGGATCTTTCTCAAATTTGGTACATAGGTTCCCCTTGGGGTCTAGTTGTGCAAGACACCTTTTCTGGTCCGATTCGAAAATCCAATATGGCCACCAGGCAGCCATCTTGGATTTCCCCATGAAACCTTGTTATCGCGATTTCTCAGGAACTACTGCATGGATCTCTCTCAAATTTGGTACACAGGTTCCCCTTGGGGTCTAGTTGTGCAAGATACCTTTTTTGGTCCGATTCAAAAATCCAATATGGCCACCTGGCAGCCATCTTGGATTTCTCCATGAAATCTTGTTATCGCGATTTCTCAGGAACTACTGCATGGATCTTTCTCAAATTTGGTACACAGGTTCCCCTTGGGGTCTAGTTGTGCAAGATACCTTTTTTGGTCCGATTCGAAAATCCATTATGGCCACCGGGCAGCCATCTTGGATTTCCGTATGAAATCTTGTTATCGCGATTTCTCAGGAACTACTGCATGGATCTTTCTCAAATTTGGTACACAGTTTCCCCTTGGGGTCTAGTTGTGCAAGATACCTTATCTGGTCCGATTCGAAAATCCAATATGGCCACCGGGCAGCCATCTTGGATTTCCCCATGAAATCTTGTTATCGCGATTTCTCAGGAACTACTGCATGGATCTTTCTCAAATTTGGTACACAGGTTCCCCTTGGGGTCTAGTTGTGCAAGATACCTTTTCTGGTCCGATTCGAAAATCCAATGTGGCCACCAGGCAGCCATCTTGGATTTCCCCATGAAACCTTGTTATCGCGATTTCTCAGGAACTACTGCATGGATCTTTCTCAAATTTGGTACACAGGTTCCCCTTGGGGTCTAGTTGTGCAAGATACCTTTTTTGGTCCGATTCGAAAATCCAATATGGCCACCAGGCAGCCATCTTGGATTTCCCCATGAAACCTTGTTATCGCGATTTCTCAGGAACTACTGCATGGATCTTTCTCAAATTTGGTACACAGGTTCCCCTTGGGGTCTAGTTGTGCAAGATACCTTTTCTGGTCCGATTCGAAAATCCAATATGGCCACCAGGCAGCCATCTTGGATTTCCCCATGAAACCTTGTTATTGCGATTTCTCAGGAACTACTGCATGGATCTCTCTCAAATTTGGTACACAGGTTCCCCTTGGGGTCTAGTTGTGCAAGATACCTTTTCTGGTCCGATTCGAAAATCCAATATGGCCACCAGGCAGCCATCTTGGATTTCGCCATGAAACTTTATCGTCATTTCTCAGGAAGTACTGCATGGATCTTTCTCAAATTTGATACACAGGTTCCCCTTAGGGTCCAGTTGTGCAAGATACCTTTTTCGGTCCGAATTGAAAATCCAATATGGCCACAAGGCAGCCATCTTGGATTTCTCCATGAAACCTTGTTATCGCGATTTCTCAGGAACTGCTGCATAGATCTTTCTCAAATTTGATACACAGGTTCCCCTTAGGGTCTCGATATGCAAGATGCCTTTTTCGGTCCGAATCGAAAATCCAATATGGTCACCAGGTGGCCATCTTGGATTTTCCCATTTTGTTATCGTGATTTCTCAGGAACTACTGCATGGATCTTTGTTAAATTTGGTACACAGGTTCTCCTTGTCTAGTTGTGCAAGATACCTTTTTCGGTCCGAATCGGAAATCCAATATGGCCACAAGGCGGCCATCTTGAATTTCCCCTTGATACATTGTTATCGTGAATTCTCAGGAAATATTTCATGGATCTTTCTGAAATTTGATACACACGTCCCACATGGGGCCTAGTAGTGCAAGATACCTTTTTTAGTCCGATTCGAAAATCCAAGTTACGCTTCAAATTAATACGGTATTCTCGAGTTGTGACGTTGCATCACAAGAGTCGGCGGATCAAACAGTGGGGCATATTCTATATATTGACTATAGAGAACATCCATACCTTCACCTCCCATTTCACCTCCCATATCAAGGAGTTCAAATAATTCGGAATTAAAGTGTATTTCTTCAAATTTTAAATCAGTTTTCTTTAGTCCATGCAGTAGCAAGTGAACTGCTCCACCCTCTCGTCTGCCGGCGGGTCGGCTACATGAAGGGACGCCACTCTTGTGACTCAACGTCACAACTCGACAACTGTAGACTACTGCATGTTTCGATCCAAGGGAGATAATCAGGATTCAGGCACTTTTGAAGTTTCAACATTACTGCGTGGACCGGATCCCTTGTACCATCTTACTATTTTCGAGCATGGTATCTTAAAAGAGATATCTCAAACTAGCCCAGTAAACAGAACAGAATTAGCATTCGTTCCTAATTATGAAATCTTAAGTATGTTTCATAGCTCATGCCAAAGTGTCAAAGAGATTGGTCCTCGCTTCCAGTACCCAATGATGACACGTGCAAAAAAAAAAAAATAAAAAAAAAAATACTACAAAACAAAGGCGAAGGATCCTCCGTACATGTACTTTCACTTTCAGACTAACTTTGCTCATTTCTCTTGTATTATAACAACCGACATAAGTACAGTTTCTAGAAATCTTGAAACTCCTGAAACTTAGATTATATCTTGGTGTTTTTCAGTGTCCCTTTTCCGATCTTTTTCGCTCAGATTCGAAATTCTGTAAACAAAATTACAAATCAATCGTTTTTATACGCCCGCCCAAAAGGCGGACGTATTATGTGATGGCGATTTCCGTCCGTCTGTCCGTCCGTCCGTCTGTCCGTCTGTCCGGTTCTCGTGTCCGGTCTATATCTGGGACAGTTTCCTATCCACAGCTCCAATTTTTGGTGAGTGGATACCCTACAGGGAGACGATGTGTCACGTACCAAAATGAAGGTCGAGGTCACGGGTCAACGGTCACGGGTCAACGGTCACGGGCCTAAAAAACAGAAAATCACTGAAGTGTTCGTGTCCGGTCTATATCTGTGAACGTTTTCTATCCACAGTTGCAATTTTTTGTGAGTGGATACACCAGGTGGAGACGATGTGTCGCGTGCCAAATTGAGGTCGAGGTCAAAGGTCACTGTTGCCAAAAATCAGGAAATCATTGATCATTGACAGTTTTCTATCTACAGTTCTAATTTTTGGTGAGTGGATGCCCTAGGGGAGGGACGATGTGTTGCATATTAAATGTAGGTCAAGGTCAGAGGTCAAAGGTCAGTGTGATCGAAAAATCAGGAAATCAATAAAAATTTCTAATTTTTTGTGAGTGGATTCAATAGGCGGAAATGAAGTGATGCATACCAAAAATTAGGTCAAGGTCAAAGTTAGGAACTTAGGTCAAGGCCAAAATTAGGAAATTTTTAAAAATAGCATTTTTTGTGTCGGTAGATACATTAGGGGGACACAATGCGTCACATACCAAATTGTAGGTCAAGGTCACTGTGACCCCAAAATCGTGAAATTGTTAAAAATCATTGAGGGGAGACGGTTTGTCATGTACCAAAATTTAGGCCAAGGTCAAAGGTCAAGGTCACTGTGACCCCAAAATCAGGAAATCATTAAAAATCATGATTTTTTGTGTGCATTGATAGATTGAGAGAAGACGATGTGTTGTGTACCAAAATTGAGGCCAAGGTCAAAGATCAAGGTCACTGTGACCCCAAAATCAAGAAATCATTATCATTAAAAGTCACATTTTCATATGCCTGTTGAAGACGAGGTCGTGTAATGCGATGTTGCGTTCTGTCCATTCATCCATTAACATTTGTTGTCCATGCGATAGCTCTAGTTTCAAGGTATGGATTGGTACCAAACTTTGAGTATACCTTACTCGCATGGCAAAGTGGAGCCATACATATGACATCAATTTGTCAAAGGTCTAGGTTGCAGTCCCCCAAAACTGAATCAAGCTGCCTTAGCTGACTAAATGTGTTGGAATATTGTTGGAATATTCGAAGTTCTTTCCCCTGCATTTATATGGTATTGCCCTGTGAAGTTGTCTCCCATGTTTGAAACGCTTCATTTAGTTAAACTGTTGTGAAATAAAAACCATACATTTTACTAATTTAACAGGGAGAGGAATCCTTTATGAACTTCACACCTGTTTATTAACTCAAGAACAAAGGTTTACTTCATCACTTTCTTCTTCCTTCATGAAAAATTCTCTCGTCGGAAAGGAATCCATTTGCAGGAAAACTATTATTTTCTTGTGTTTGACTATTGTCGATATCAGTGTGGGATATGTGAGCTCTCAGCTCTTGCTTCAAGGTCAACTAGTTACCAAGAGTTAAGCTCATTTTAGTTTATCATTCAATATAAGATGTGATATGTTACATTCTCATAAGCAAAAAATTGTAGACCTTTCTCTGGATTGCTAGATCAATTGGAATCAAGGCTATTAAACAACCTTGAAATTTGAACCAATGTAATTTCAGATATACGGGCGTATATTGAAGCCCCTTGGGCTCTTGTTGTCCCCCGCTACTTAGTAGGGGGGGGACTTAGAAACACCGGTGTCCGTAATTCCGTAGTTCCGTAATTCCGTAAGATTTTCTTGTCCGGACAATAACTCTTGAACGATTTAACCGATCAACTTCAAACTTGGGGTGTGCCTTGACATTGGCGAGAGGACGGTTGGGATTGTTTTTCAGCAATGTGCGTAATCCAATATGGCCGCCGTCAGCCATTTTGGATTATAAGCAGTTGGATGTTAGATTTTCTTGTCCGGACAATAACTCGTGAACGATTTAACCGATCAACTTCAAACTTGGGTGTGCCTTGACATTGGTGAGAGGACGGTTGGGATTGTTTTTCAGCAATGTGCGTAATCAAATATGGCCGTCGTCAGCCATTTTGGATTATAAGCAGTTCGATCTTAGATTTTCTTGTCCGAACAATAACTCGTGAACGATTTAACCGATCAACTTCAAACTTGGGGTATGCCTTGACACTGGTGAGCGGACGGTTGGGATTGTTTTTCAGCAATGTGCGTAATCTAATATGGCCGCCATCAGCCATATTGGATTATAAGCAATTGGATCT